>CANNZV010000426.1:170413-459261 GCA_947561585.1 Caprella mutica
CTACACCACGAAAACAAGGACCAATTTAAACTGTCATAATGAAGAATTATTACCCTCTCAAGTTTAACCAGGAACTAACTCACTTCTTTTCCCTCACTTCATCTTAATATCCACCCACTTAATTAGCTCGAGCAACCTGTTCCCTCAATTGTATTTGGTTTCATTCTAAAGCGCAGGGATGTGTTTTTTCCTTAATTCAGCCTAACTATAACCATTATTTCCTATCTTCGCCCAGAAACCGTTATGAAGTTCTTTGCTGAAATAGGTCCTAAATTACAAACCTAAACAGCTAATGTTTTTGGACATGTTGGTCGTCAATCTCAAGTAATATATAAATATGTTTTATTCTAAAGAGCTATTTTATCCCCAAACAAAAGTCTTGAAGCAGATAGACTATAGAGTTCCTTTGTTCCACTCCCAGCTACCCAATAACCCTTATTGTAAAACAAATAACTGAAGGTCTGAATTTATTATGCGATATATTCATTACTATCACTAATTTTCCTCAATATATAGGAGTCGCTTATCCTAACTATAAAGATTTCATTTACTTTTACAAAGCGATGAAATTACTGCGAAAACTTTTCAGTTACTCGAGAAAAAATGAGCAAATTGTGAAACTTTAATTATTGACCCTAATTTAGAAAGCAATTGACTTAAGAAAAAAATAGGCTATTTTATTTCTCTTTCGATGTTACCTATCATCATTTTGGCTAATAAAATATTGCAGGTCATCGACAAGTTTAATAACAAAGTAAATAACTGTAGTAAAACAAATTGAAATTGTAACAACAATAGATAAAGGAAATAAATCATCAGGAACATATCAGTCTCTCACTAAAGGGCCGTACACACGTAGGTTTTTTTGTATCTTTCCACTGGACCTTTTATTTATTTCAACTGGTATCCATGATACCTGCAGGTATCATGGATACCAGTTGAAATAAATAATAATTTTATTGTTATTTCTTAAATGATTGTAGTGGAGCTTAGCAAAAAGTCTGGTGGAAAGACTTAAAAAACCTATGTGTGTACGGGGCCTTAAAACAAAATGATATAATTTTTATAATATTCTAATTAATTAACAAAAGGGAATGTCGCAGAGCTCGGACACTCCTTGTATACGGAAAGTGGGTATATATAATTACTAAGTCATATTGGTTTATGACAATGTTAACGTCCACTTTCCGTGTACGGAGACTGTCAACTAGAGCTGCAATATATTTTACAAAGATTTTCATCTAGAAATTTTTCACAGGATAAATCTGAGGGAATTTAAATAATGGATAGTACAAACCTACCTTAAAAATAGCATCATATTGACAAGAAATATGGAAAAATTCGATAAATTGTAAGTTGAAAAAGGTACCAAAAATATTTTTGTTCACCAATTATGCTATGAGAAAAAAGTTAAATACAAATTCAAAAATTATCATAAAGAAAAATTTAGAAAATGATTCATGGTTACTAATATCAAAAGTCAAAAGGAAAGAAATTCAATATTAAAAAAATGACTTCGAAAATATGTATATTTTTTTCAATTTAAACATAATAAGTTCTAAAATGCATCAAGTAATTTGATCCTTATTACGCCCCAACACAAGGGCGATAATGTCTTTATTGATTAGCACACAGAAAATACATATAGAGTAACGTCGTACAGAAACTACTAAAAACGTATATACATTTGACTGGTCGATTTCTTACTCAGAAATATATAACAAAAAATATACATAAATAAAATATATTTAAAGATAAATAAATAAAATATTTTTTCAAAGTAGCTAAATGAGATATTCTTTTAATTATAGAAAGTAAATAAAGTATTTTCTCAAAGTAAATAAATAAGATATTTGTGAAAAGTTTATTAATAAATAAGATATTTTAATAGCAAATAAATAAGATATTTTTATAGAAAATAAATAAGATATTTATTTTTACATATTTTGAATAAATAAGTAAATAAAGAAAATCTAAATAAATTCAAAGTAATAAAGATAAAATAGTGAAATGTTTAGACTTGTTTTTGGTTTAATATGATGATGAAATAATATGTATGATATCAGTCATATTGATTGAAACTAATGAGTGAAAGTATAGTAGTATGAAATATATGGCATCATAATAAAGAATATACCTATCTGCAATTAACTTTATTTACAAACTCAGGCATGGAAATGAACATAAATTTACTGACTTCCCCTTTCGCTCAATCTGAATTATTTCCAGTTCTACTCAAAACAAATTTATTCTTAATAACTCTACTCAAACATTAATTAGTTCATTTTTTAGGAAATGAAGTAAATTACGCATGAAGGTATAATTTCAAATCTCGGGAAGAATGCCACTTAAAATGCCTATCGCAGGTAATTTCTCATCCTCTAGACCCTACAGTTGGTCTGTGGATATTGACAAATCTCTTTGGATCACCAATGTTAGGCAAAGTAAAGGAACCATCCTTGTCACCAGTCTTCGAAACCTGAACTGAGTTGAAAAGAAGACTGAGATCGAACATTGGCTGAGCTCTGCTGACAGGCTTCTTGTGACCAATAGGCACTATGTAGGTGTCGTACTCGCTATCTCCTGTGTGGACAGGGTCAGCGTAAGAGCTAGGGTGGTGGTAGTCAGGCGAAGGAGGTCCGTACTCGGCAGAGTAGGTGTATCCGAAAGTAGGTTTAGGTGGACCACCGTAAGTAGGTTCAGGAGGACCGTAGTCTCGTTTGGGAGGACCGTAACCAGGTTTGGGAGGGCCGTAGCCGTATTTAGGAGGAGCTCTCACTGGTCTATGAACTGGGCGTGGACGATGAGGTGGAGGGTGGTAGCTTGATCTCTTATCTGCTCTAGAATTCGTTCGAAGATTTGAGTTACTAGGGTTGAAATTGAAGTTTCGGTAGGAGGCTCCATTAGGTGCCGTAAATTTAGACTTGTCTTTAATTTGATTGACGAGGATTTTAGAAACACGATCAGGAACATTCCCAGCCCTCAATGCATTATGCAGGAGCTCTTCTTTACTGGGAGGTTTCTCTGTAGTGGGTTTGGCTCTCTCCTTGGATGAAGTTCTCTTGGTGAAAGGAAGATAGTCATACAAACCCAATATTCCTAAGGGATCATCCCACTTGATCTCATCCGAATCATCTGAACGATCAATTTTTGTGTCAATTTCTGGTTCACCATGAGAATGAGAATGATCAGATGAGAATATATTAGGTATATTGAAACCAAAGAATGAAGATTGAGAGCTTTTAGAAGGTCCTGTTGTAGGTTTACTGTAGTGAATTGGTTTTGGTAGTGCATTCTTCAAGTTGTCCAGGATTTTGGAAGCAATTCCTTTAGACTCTTTTGGAGCATTATTTTCGATGTGCTTATGAGCAAAATTCCTAATGCCATTTGAATCATGTAATTGACTATGACCGATGCTTCGCCTTTCGTTTTGGTAGTAAGAATTTGAATTGTGTGATGGATTGTAAGGAGCATTTCTATTAGCAGTATTGGGATGTTGTTGGAATGCGTTACCATTGGTATTATATGCATGTTGATTTGCGTTACCATGAGGAGATGGAAAGGTGTTTTGATTTCTGTTCGAATAAATGTACTTTTCAATATCTTCATGTGAATTGGTCGCTCCAACAGATTGATATAGAAGACTAGAATCTCCAATTGTGTCCTTCCTTCTGTTAATATTATTTAGTGCAGCTAAATTATCAGAAGTGTAACGTTCAGTATTTCTCGAATTTTCCATTTCACGAGCCAACATATCCCGAAGATACTCATTCTTTATCTTCTCTTGGTGCAAAGCAGTATTAGGATGATAGAACTCATGCGATTTCCGTTTCTCATTCGATGCCTTCTGGATTGCACGCAATGCTAACACGTACGGGGATTCAGTCGATGGTGCTTCAGTAGGTCGAACTGTGGTAGTTGTAGGCGCCATTGTGGTAGTTGTAGGGGACACTTCCATTGATCTTTCACGAATTTGAGTCAAGGCTGCTCTTAAAAATGTGTTAAATTGTTTATCACGAGCTCGGGATTGCTTCAAAATCATATTACGATCATTGGTGAAAGTTTCTTGACTTGGTTGCTGCAAGGGAGGTGGTAACACGAAATCACTTTGTTTAATGCTTGGCATTGGTTGACTAGGTTCTTCTTCTGGTTGATGGTATCGAACTTTGCTCTTAGAAGGAGTAATTTGATAATTGGAATTTTGTGGATTTCTCTTAAAAACCGATGAACTTCCCTGTTGAGCTGCCTGTTGATTCAATCTATTACGAATCTCAACCAAACTCTCCAACTGTTTTCTTAATTCAACATTTCCTTTATTCATTTGTTTTGAAGCATCATCTTGATGTAATTCCTGATGATTAGAAACAACAGGGTTGTATTGTGGCCTTCTTTGAGAATTAGAATTCTTTTTCTCACGAGGATGGTTGAACTGAGTTTTACCAGCTGGTTTCAACAACTGATCTGCTGCTTCATACATACTCTGCAGATGCTTTTGTTGTTCCTCATTTCCTCCGATTGACTGAGGAGGGTTATATGATTCAGAAGGAGGAAGATAAGTCGGAATGGGAGGTGCGGGTTGAAATGGTACCCTATTATACGAATCACCAACATTAGTCTTTGTCAGACTAATAGGATTTTGGTTTACATTAGCATTTGTGTTGAAATTGTATTTGTTTAAATTCTCTTTACTAACAGGTATATACTGATTACCAAATCGCACTAAGATTAATGGCATTTTAGTAGACGCTTCCGGTAGTGCTGTTGTAGTAGTTGGTTTTTGTGTAGTGGTAGTTGTTGTTGTTGTTGTCGGAGCTTTAGTGAAATAAACTGGTTTAGGTGCAGATGTCAGTCCAAATAAAAGATGAGCAGCTTCCATTGTTGGATTTGCCGGTCTAGAATATTCAGAAAAAGAATGAAGTTGGTTTTTATTTTTGTTCAGAAGAAATTGTGCTGCTATTTCAGTTGGAGAAGAGGTAGTAGCACGAGGAAGATTATGAGGAATGAATTGACCTGATGAATCCATGAAAGAATTTATAGGAATGGAATTGGGGGTTCCATAGTTATCTAAGACTATCAGATTATTAACTTTAATTCCATCATTATTCTGTGACTCGTGTTTATTATCATTACTTATTTTATGTAGATCAGAGTTGTCAATTCCATGACTATGAGCGTGTTCAGATTCTATCACGTTTTCCATTTCATAAGCATGTTCGTAAATTTGAGAATCAGTTTCTTCATCGGATCGCCTAATTTGGTTTCCGAACAAAAGGTCCAAGGCTTCATCTTCATCCATAGCTGACAAAGATCCAATAATATCGTCAATTGTCACTACTCTGTTATCACCATTTCCATCTGTCAACACAAATTCATCTCCAGATGGTAAAGTTTGAACTTTAGGAGTTTTAGCTTTTGGTTGACTTTGGATTACTGTAGGTCTCCTGGCTCTAGGTCGGCTTCTGGGAGTTGTTTGGCTACCGCTATTTATATCAACACTGGCATCATTGAACAAATCAGCAGTGGACTGCATAAAATTCTGATCCAAACCAACAGATTCCATCAGTGTTCTAAAAAAATCTCCGTTGTTTTCTCTGAAGTGACTTTGTCCTTCTTTGCCTGATTTCTTGTGATTTCTATAAGCTTGAACATCGGCAACAATGTGCTCATCAAAAGCTCTAATCAAATCTTCAATGAGAGTGTTTCTTCTATTTCCATTCTCATCAGTTGTAGGATCTATGAACATGTGGTATAAAAGATCCAGAGTCCTCCTTTGAGCTTTCTGCTTAATCTTAGTGTAATCTTCATCCCCTTCATTTAGGATGGAGGAATTGAATCCTGGATCACTTGTGTCTACATATTCGTAATCATGGTTCGCAAAGAAAGATTCATCGTAGTCTGAGTTGCTCTTGTGACGAAGTCTTTGAATTATCTTTTGAAATAAAACTTTTGAGTGAGCATGTATTGAGTTTTGGTCAGAACTACTAGATATATACTTCTGTAGGCTGGATTTCAGTTTCTCTCTTGCAGTATTTTTATTCATAGCAGGGCTCTGAGTAGTTGTAACAACGTTATTTTGATAGCTTGCGCTCTCACCATCATCGGTCGTGAAGATTGGGTTAGAAGTAAAAAAGAAAGGCTTCTCATAAGAAGTTTTAGATTTTTCGAGTACAGATTTCTTCGGAGACAATGTAGGATGGAATTCAGTTGTTGTTTCATAAATTGGAGATTTTGGTGTAGAAGTAGTAATAAGTCTTTTAAATTGTTCATAGAAGTTAGCTCGTTTATGGTTCATTTCACTCTCTTTTTCATTATTCTTTGAGTCAGATTTCCCTTCATTCTGTAATCCCTCAGAACTATTTTCCAAATGAGTTTGTATGGGTTTCTTTTTACTCAATTGGGGAGCTTGATCGAATTTGTAAGTGTTCACCCTAACTTTTGGTCTAGTTTGAAACTGTCTGGTTCTGACCCTTCCTTTGTAGGATTCTCTAATTTTAGTAGTTGGAGACATAGTTGTAGTGGTAGTGTCATGGTAACTCTGATCTTCATAATAATAGTCGACATTTTCCTGCTTATGATTGTTTGTGTTATCTTCATATGAAACATAGTCATTTTCATGTAGATCATCATCACGCAAGTCATCATTTTGTATACTCATGTCAGATTTAGTTTGGATCTCTTGAGATTTTAATGTTTTAGGAAGAAGATCCACAATTTTCGTTATTTTATCTAAAAGTGAGTGGAGTTTATGCTCTCCTGAGATTTGAACATTCGGAGCCTCAGGTTGAGGAGCACCCTTCCTATTATTATTTCTTTTCTGATTTGATTTTCTATTTGTTGTAAATTTCTCACTAGAAGAATCTTCAACAGAACGAACTGGGAGCCAGGCTTCATTCTGGTGCCCCATCAAGTACTTAGCCAACTGATCATAAACTTCATCATCATGTGACTGGGGACTGGAAGATGTGTGTTGGGAATTACTTCTAGAAGAACCAGCTTCCTGATGATTACTATACTGAGGATTGATTTGTCTGGATTTGGATCTGTCAGGTAAGGATGGCAGATAAGATTGGAGATTCGAATAGAATGGGTGCTGATTGAAAGTTGCAGGTTGGGGCTCAAAGTAAGTAGACGGAGAGTTGGATAGGACATGTCCCCAAGTGAGTGCTCTTTCCTTTCGATCACCAACTACTTCACCACTTATTATCTCTTCTAAACTTTTGTTTATTCCCTCTTCAGCTCTGTTTTCACTTTCATTGGGAAAGTGTTGAGCTGAGTCAGTGGCAGCTGCATGAGTGATGGGAGTGAGTAGAGTGAGGAGGAGACACGTCGTCAAAGTCATCGCTAAGGGGCGGTGGAGTACGCCACTTCCACCAACTACGACGAGGCGCTTCAGTCTTCGGTGCCACGCCATCTGAAACAAAACAAAATTAAAATATAAATTGAAATAGTAAATATAAATTTATTTTAATAGACATTCCGTAAAGTATCGATTTATATTTTCGGTTACAATAATTTTGTTTTCAAATTTCAGTTGAAATTCTTTTAATATTAATCATATTTCTCAAAAAGAACGTACATTTAATTTTTTCAATGACTCGTTAGCACACAATCTACTTTCTATTGCCTTATTTACCTAATAAAGGCACTGTAACTTATATACTATTTATCTCACTCATGAACTGTTATTTTCTACATCATTTTTCAGCATAATAGAGTTAAGAACGCATTTTCAGAGTACTGTTGATGGCGCTAAAGTACACAGAGTAAAGTTCCCCGGCACCTGCTCTGTAATCAGGATTCAAAATAAACAAAGTTACGGCTGAGAAAAACAGGTAAGGAATTTGTACAAGAAACTTACACCTCTGGAATAGCAGAAGTGAGAGTTAGATGCATGTAGGTGGTTAGGGGTAGGTACATGTAGATAGGTAGGCAGGGAGATGTAGGTAGGTCTAGGTAATTATTTTTAGAAAGACAGACGATATTTCGATAATGAAGAATTTTTATGCCGAAAAGATTCCTCCATTCCATTCATTGATATAGAAGTACACACAGAAACAATGTAATAGACAGAACGAACAACAAATGACGTCACAAACACTAAATTCAACATCCAAATCATTAATATGAACTCAATAAATACTACAGTATTTTAAATTGATGGTACAGTTCACCTTCCATTACCTCAGTAGGGTAGGTAAAGATTTTCATGGTATTTAGTCTATAGTAAAAACACTACGTCAGTACATTTATGTGACGTCAGTACATTAATGTGACGTCAGTACAATAATGTGACGTCAGTACAATAATGTGACGTCAGTACAATAATGTGACGTAAGTACAATAATGTGACGTCAGAACAGTAATGTGAAGTCAATACAATAATGTTACGTCAAAACAATAATGTGACGTCAAAACAATAATGTGACGTCAATAAATTAATTTGACGTCATGCATACAATAATGTGACGTCAATACAATAATGTGACGTCAACACAGTAATGTGACATCGGTACAATAATGTGACGTCAATACAATAATGTGACGTCAACACAGTAATGTGACATCGGTACAATAATGTGAAGTCAATACATTAATGTGACGTGATCCAAATAGATAGTGACAATGTAGTTTGTGACTTGTCTCCAAGTAGTTGGTACATTATAACCAATAGATGTAATGCACCTCTATCTATATAACCTATTGTTGTGAACTAGTGAGTAATAAACATAGAAAGCTGTACAGTAAAGCACTCTTTACATGAGGTATACTGGTACATGCACATTGCACAGCTTACATGAGGTACACCGTGCAGTACATGTATATTTTCAAATGAAGTACACTAGTACATGTACTCTTCAAATGGAGTACACTAGAACATGTACTCTTCAAATGAAGTACACTAGTACATGTACTCTTCAAATGAGGTACACTAGTACATGTACTCTTCAAATGAAGTACACTAGTACATGTACTCTTCAAATGAGGTACACTAGTACATGTACTCTTCAAATGGAGTACACTAGTACATGTACTCTTCAAATGGAGTACACTAGTACATGTACTTTTCAAATGGAGTACACTAGTACATGTACTCTTCAAATGGAGTACACTAGTACATGTACTCTTCAATTGGAGTACACTAGTACATGTACTCTTCAAATGAGGTCTATCAAACACAATGACAGTGTACTACGTGACCTTCATAAAAAGTTTAAAGAGTGAAAGCAGAAATGCAAGTCATGCCTTCGAGTATATGGCTATAAACCCAAAACAGCACTCGATGACCAAAATTAGAGAGAAGTACAACCGAGTACATTTGAAAAGTAAATATTATTATTTCAAATAGGTAATTTATATTGAAAGAAATTAAAGATACTACTATATTGATACAAGCATAGTAAGCATATTTTAATTCCACACTGTTCTTGATGTGGGTCAGACAACGTATAACAAAACACTATTTGCTCTGATCGTATTAACCGGCTGGTCGTTATCGCAATGAGATATTTTGTATCTAAAGTATTGGCAAAATAAAGAACACAAATGGTGACTATAGAAAAACTTATCGTTTTAGATATTTAAAGTGAATTTTGAACAAGAAGATCATAACTGTCTCCAGGACAAGTTAGGTATAACTTTTTCTCTTAAATATAAAATCATTTACACTATGAAACTCATCAAATCTCTACCCTATGATATGCCTCTCTATGCATCTGTATATCTTTTTTTAAAGAGATATCTAGTTTTAAAGATATATCTAGTTTTTAAGATATATCTAGTTTTTAAGATCTCTAGTTTTTAAGAGATATCTAGATTTGTAGCTTCTACATCAAGAGCAATAAACTACGACTACTTTTTGTAGAACTTTTCTCACTAATAAAAAGGATACATACAGGCACTACAATAAAGTACCGGTACTATTGCAGCTGTTTGTGTCATTTAAACTCTTGTGTGTTAACAGTTGAAAATATATGTTCAAACAGAAAAGATAATTGATGCAAAGTAATTGTTTATAAACTTTTAACAGATATTAAAGAAATATGAGTATAGGTAAATAAAAATATTAGTAATAACTAAATTAATTAATAAAAAATCAGCGCATGCAATTTTTGATATGCTATTTTATTTATTTTTTGCTTTTAAAACCAAATTATATTTAATTGCATACAAAACTATTTGAGACATAAATAAATATAATTTTTGTATTTTATTTCAA
This sequence comes from Caprella mutica, assembly GCA_947561585.1. NCBI lineage: Eukaryota > Metazoa > Arthropoda > Malacostraca > Amphipoda > Caprellidae > Caprella > Caprella mutica. The sequence goes on from CANNZV010000426.1 coordinate 180,630, forward strand.
ATTGATTTGCATGTAATTATAACTAGCTATTGCCTAGTCAATGCACATGTGAGTTATAATTAGGGTTGCGACAATATGCTTTCAAAATAGTAGATCTCGAAAATAATATAGACGGAGAGAATTAAAGAGTACTGAATCTTTCTACACCAGCGGTAAATAGTATTCGATACCATTTCACTTCGTCGTTGATATTCTTAAGATCTATTATTTTCAAAGCATATCATCACAACCCTAATAATAACTAACAACTACATTCATCTGTCATCCTACTAAATAGCTAACTATTTGAAGTACTATAAATAAGTTATTATAGGGGAATTAAGTTACGAATTATCGGACAGTTTCACAATTTCAGTCATATAAGAAAAAACTATATAAAAATTATTAATTAATGCTTATTATTTTGTGTTCTTTTATGACCGGAGATGTGAAAACGACCAATAATTCGTAACTCACTCTACCCACAGTGCAATTCAAGGTATGTCAGTTATTCCCCAGTCCTACCCTCCAGACGTGCACTTGCACCAAACAGTCAAAAGTGAAAGCCCGTGCATCTTCAATACCTGACCTGGTTACCGACGGACTAGCGCGCGGTACACCGGATATGGGCAGGGCAAGATTTACAGTTGGTAAATACCCTTTATTTCAGTTAGCATATGTTTCAGTCAAAAACACTGAAACATATGTCAAAATATGTCAAAATGATATTATAATTAATGTAAGAATAATACATATAAATAGATTAATAGAGAAAGTGCAGATAGAGTCAAACGACGAATGGACTGCTTTCAAATGTAATTAAATAATTAAATCGATCTTTTCAGAGTGTATCTTAATTAAAGTTGACTATTATTTATAAAGTCATTTTCTGTACAATAATATCTCCCATTAATTGATAATATGCAGAAATTAACAATTTATTATTTTATAATGCAGTAGCAATTATTTTTTAACTAGTAACATTTAGTTAGTAAATTGTACAGCCTGTCACTAGTGCAAACTATTACCACATTCAACACATTTAAATAGCTTTGACGTTACTTTCAACTGTTTGGGTAGAACTCTTCGAGAGATGACGACAAAAACAGTTAAATTATTATCAGCTTTCCACTCTCTCAAGTGCTATCGAAATGTGACTAAGCGTTTGGAAGAAGTAATCAAGAGATTATATCCCTGCTTTCACTGATGCATTAGAGCACTGCAATAAATCACAGTGACTCTTTGTCACCTGTAAAGGCATTTCGTGTAGCACACTTACAGGATAACTGAGAAAAAAACATTAGGGTAACTTACGAATTATCGGTCAGTACTACATCTTCGGTCAAATAAGAAAAACTATATAAAAATTGTTATTATTAGATAGCACTGTGTATGTGTAATAATAATACTTTTTATATTGTTTTTTCTTATATGATCGAAGATGTAGTACTGACCGATAATTCGTAACTTAACCTAGACGAGATAAATTAATTAAAACCATAAAATAACAAATGGTTGTAATGTGTTCAGTGGAACTCCTCTATAGTTAACTAAGACTAGTTCACTGTATAGAGCTTACTTCACTATATAGGATTCAAGATATTCCAAGATAAATATAGTATATATTTTCTTTTTTAAACATATTCATTATTTATGGTACTTCATTTCTCAAGACTTTTGATCTATTTAGAAAGTATGTTTAAAAATTCGAATTTTTCCATTAAAACAAGAAAAACAAATAGTTAAAACAGAAAAAATTACCCAGGAAATGAAGAGAAGAGTGGAAAATAGAGGCCTGATTATACGAGAGGACGGTGTAAAAAATCTGCAATAAGACAAAGTTAGGTAAGAACTATCAGAGCTGCCTAATGATATAATAGCTTGAATTCAGGGCACTGCCACAACAACATTTCACTTTCTTCATTGATAGCATACAGGTTTCACACCAGACTGATACAAAAAGCGAAGAATATTTAGAGAGTGAAAATGACCGCGGAGAAAACTAATATTTAGTATTTATTTGCATCACAAAATAAATATTTATTAAAGTTTTGAAAATTTCATTTGAAAGCACCACAGAATATTTCTGTGTTTTGGAATTTGCATAAATTATTTATTATTATTTATCAATATTGAAGTGGGCAATGATTTTGATGGGAATGTAAATTACACACCCAATAGCGTAATTCTTTACAATTTAACAGAAACCACTTCTTACAATAGAAAACATTCAACAGTAAGTAGTCTTTTTTACATAAATACCAATTTGAAAAAAAAGAGATAAAATGTATATTTATATTTTTATCTTATATGATCGAAGATGTGAAATTGTCTTATAACTCGTAACTTAGCATATCAATAATGCGGTCAATAGTGATTTCATACTTATATATCGTAAGCATTGTTATTTTCCATACAGAATTTTTACATGATCATTATTTAACCCATTCATCAAAGTAGATTCAATATATAGATAAAAGTAATACACACAAGAACGTGTTAGTTTAATATTCATTGTTCATTAAAATCGAAGTCAAAATTAATTGCTTCTGTTATATATTTATACCCCGTAATTTTGTTGTTATCATTGGAATACTCAGATAACTTAATTGGTACAAATTTGCTATTAAATTATTATAATTAAAATATACCTGATATTAATACAATATAGGTACTATATTCACCCAGTTGCTAATTTCTCCTCTAGGTTTTGAAGTTTCTAACCAGTTTATAGACAGTTCATGCAGTCCTTAGTTATATTCTACACTCTTCAAGCATTTGCACGAAGAGGCGTGACGTCATTTTAAGGCTCACCCACGTGAAACATATAAAATAGTGTGAAAAAATTGAGGTGGTTATGATATCTTCAGGATTTTTTTTTTTTGTTATATTAAGATTTCTGAATTAGTCAGAAACTATCCAATTCAAATTTAATAAATATGTATTGAATAGAAACATCAAAATGTTTAAAAATTTCCTATTCAGTTTTTCTCAAGAAATGATCCAAACAACGAAGAAATATTCTTTACCACTAAAACCACTGCAATGAGTACATAAAATCTTACATCACTTTAGTTCACAAGACATTCTGTTTTAGTCACTCGTACACGCTTCGTAACTCTCAATTGAACCGACAGATGGAGCCACTTATATAATTATTTTCTCTTTAACTGAATATGTAACAATAAACAGTCAGTGATTCATTAAAACTAGAACTACCAACCAGTCAATGTGACTGCCTTTTACTTTTCAAACATTTGTATTGTATCTCATAAATTATAATTGGTGGATACTTTATTTGTTTTAATTTTCAGTATGAGGAGAAACTGAGACGATATATAAATCATTATTTAACTTATTTCATGGATACAATACTAATTTAAGAGACACAGTCAAAAGACAGTCAAATTGACTATCAATTGGTTGAACAGAACCTTTAATTTACCAAAAGATTGTAAAACAGCATCAGGAGAGCCAGTCGTGACCATCTCCCCCAGAAGACGTGACAGAGATCATACAAACCCCTGGTGCTTTCCTTTATTCACAGAGAAATCACTTCACTGCAATGCTTAGGGACTTAAAAAACCTTACGTGTGTACGGCCCTTAAAGGACAACAAACATCACCATAAACCTCCCGAAGAAAGTATAGGCTGGACTCTGTCATTGCGTAACAAACCTTAAGAGATATTGAAAAGGGAAAACAACTGCTGCTGATATGCCTTCAGGCTGTCGAAATTTTACTAACGAGTAGGTACAGTGGAGCCCTGATTCGCTCTCTCTTGATCCATCACATTCTTAATTACTGGTATAATTTGAGACTTCACTACTACATTAATGGAATTGCTCTCAATCAAAATTATGCAAATATATAAATGCGATTTCAGTACTCTACAAACCATATGAACAATTAAAAGTTATTGACTGAGTACAGTCAGTCAATAGTAGTACCTGAGTACCTGCTCTCTATAAAATAACTTAAACGTTTCAATGGGAAGTATACCACAATATATTCCTAATTCTGATAATAATGTAGTAAATCAGGAGGTTATATTGCACTGCTAAATATTGATGGGAAGGTCTTGCTAACATTGTGGCAATGGTTAACTGGTCAATAGAAGCGTTTATTGGTAAGTCTAACTTGAGTGGACGCTAGGTAAATATTGTGACGGATACATGACTGGATTTTCTTTTGAATCGAAGATTTGATAGTAGTCTGTATAGAAGATACTGTAGTATTATGTATCTAAGATTTTATAGTAGTCTGTATCCAAGATACTGTAGTATTATGTATCTAAGATTTGATAGTAGTCTCTATCCAAGATACTGTAGTATTATGTATCTAAGATTTGATAGTAGTCTCTATCCAAGATACTGTAGTATTATGTATCTAAGATTTGATAGTAGTCTGTATCCAAGATACTGTAGTATTATGTATCTAAGATTTGATAGTATTATGTATCCAAGATACTGTAGTATTTTGTATCTAGGATACGATAGTATTCTGTATATAAGATACTGTAGTATTTTGTATCTAAGATATGATAGTATTTTGTATCTAGGATACGATAGTATTCTGTATATAAGATACTGTAGTATTTCGTATCTAAGATATGATAGTATTTTGTATCGAAGATATGATAGTATTTTGTATCTAAGATTGATAGTATTTTGTATCTAAGATATGATAGTATTTTGTATCTAAGATATGATAGTATTTTGTATCTAAGATATGATAGTATTTTGTATCTAAGATATGATAGTATTTTGTATCTAAGATATGATAGTATTTTGTATCTAAGATATGATAGTATTTTGTATCTAAGATATGATAGTATTTTGTATCTAAGATATGATAGTATTTTGTAAATAAGATATGATAGTATTTTGTAAATAAGATATGATAGTATTTTGTAAATAAGATATGATGGTATTTTGTAAATAAGATATGATAGTATTTTGTAAATAAGATATGATAGTATTTTGTAAATAAGATATGATAGTATTTTGTAAATAAGATATGATGGTATTTTGTAAATAAGATATGATAGTATTTTGTATCTAAGATATGATAGTATTTTGTAAATAAGATATCATAGTATTTTGTAAATAAGATATGATAGTATTTTGTAAATAAGATATGATAGTATTTTGTAAATAAGATATGATAGTATTTTGTAAATAAGATATGATAGTATTTTGTAAATAAGATATGATAGTATTTTGTAAATAAGATATCATGGTATTCTGTACAAAAACTATATACCACTCTGTTCAGTATCAGTGATTCTATAACAGTATTTGTATATTTACCAGTATATCGTCACTATAGTATATTAGTTCCACTCTTGTGCCTGCTCATAGTTGTTATTGGTAGGTGACACTTGTTCGTCATCCTCGGTAAGGAAAGTAAAGTAGTCTGCGTACACACGTAAACACTGGCAGGAAATTTCTAAACATTGCGTTATATAAGCCTTTCACTGTGTAACGATTCGTGTGCGTCCATAAGAAAAGAAACCCATTGATCACTCATAGAAAATGACCCTTAAGGACACGCACCCTGCTCTACAAAATGGTAATTAGAGTCTCACTGACGTCACGATATGTTACTATAAGTGAAACGTATTTATAGTTTATATAAAGGCATAAACATTACTCAGCAGTTATTAATGAAAAGGAATGACTGTTCGATTGGAAATCAATTAAGAGCCTTTCAATGTAATTTCACATTAGTTCATTGAAACTATAGTTATATATAATAACATTGCTTGTCACCCTTAGACACTACTAAGGAACTCTTTCTTTTGATTAATGTAATTGGGGCAACGCCTTTATTTCAAAATAATTATATATATTTAGAAATTTTAAAAATATTAATGAGAAAATAAATGACCTGAACATTACTAAAGAGAAAAAATTGATGTTCAATATTTAGAAGTTAATTAAATGTTAAATATTTTATATTAATGAAATGTTAAATATTTTATATTAATGAAATAATTGATGTTCAAAATTTAAAAATCAATCAAATTAATTAATGTTCATTATTTATAAATTAATTTATAATGTTCATTATTTATAAATTAATTTAATGTTTATTATTTATAAATTAATTTATAATGTTCATTATTTATAAATTAATTTAATGTTTATTATTTATAAATTAATTTATAATGTTCATTATTTATAAATTAATTTATAATGTTCATTATTTATAAATTAATTTAATGTTTATTATTTATAAATTAATTTAATGTTCATTATTTATAAATTAATTTAATGTTTATTATTTTAAAGATAATTAATTAATATGTAACTAGTCGTTAACCTGAATATTTTAATGTAAATAATAAAAGTTAACCATCCGAGAAAAGTAAATAGAATTAACTAAAAAAAGAACAATAATTCTTACTGAAAGTAATAGAAATTAAATTAAATAAGAAGTTATATATGATAATAATTATACTTAAACAAATGATCTTAGTGATTTAATGTATAGATGTATAAATTCTACAATTTGAAAATAGTTAATTATATACAATATTTTCAATATAAAAAAATTGTGCAATTATATTTTATTAATAAAATAAATAAATATACTGAATCTTTCACTATATTTATTTATTCAATTGAAAAAATAAATTGAATCTCTCACTATACAAATATATAGTAGAAATATGAAGCAAATTATCATTTTCATTCTTAAAAAAAGACTTCGAAATTAGTTACATTATATATCTTCATAATAATAAAAATAGTGAATCTTTATTATATAATCGTATATGTCAATACCTTATATCTTATATTGTTAGCGAAATAAGGAAACGTTCAAATTGTTCCACTTTTTTAGCTGCAGTTTTTGACCTTTAAACTCCAAGAGAAATAGTGAAACACAGCATGAAAAAAACGCTAAAAACAGTTAGTAATAGCAGAAAGCTGTGCTAATTCTATGGCAATAATGGCAAAAAAATGATGTATAAAAAATGGCCATATAGACTAATGGAAACTTATTTTTTAAGATTTTCTCTAATTAATATATTTTAATGCATTTATTTTTATGACTATATTTAATAGTAACCTACAGATATTTGCATGCTGTATTTATTTAGTAAATGGTGATTGTGACTTTACCCTATACTGCTACAGGGTGTTTAACTGACTCCATGCAGGTATTTATTTTGTGTATTTAAAGTGAACTGAGAAAACAGTCCCCAGGCGAAAGGAAATTATTCATTAGGCAATAGAAAAAAAAGACAAAAAACGTTACAAATAGTAGAATGAGTTTCCATACTATTTATAGAACATGACGATGATAAAGGTAGCAGGAAAGTATGTTTGAAAGGTATAGCATTAAGTATTATATAAAATGTATAAGGCATATAATACAGTCAAAAATTTCAATCGGTAGATAATTGTGTATTGCGATAAATATTGATGGTATTTTATCATTAATATCAGACATGTATATTTTATAGCGAAAATAACATGCATTTTAATAATATATGAGACAATACTATTGAATTTTGGTCTATTCATTTATGGTCGTAGATAGGTTATCTATTAATTATAAATTATAATTATTATTTGCAACTATGGTATAGCATTTTCTATATAGTGAATCAATTTATTATCAACATCATATAATAAGAATTGTATGTTCAACTATAAAGAAATAAAATATATTCCAAAGATGAAGTATTCAATTATTCGGATATCGAAATTTAAACAAACTAACTGTTAACACACAACAATGTGTTGAATAATGGCTATAATCTCATCCGAAATCTTTAAGTCTTTTTTCCTAATGTTTACCTTATGTTTTCATGTTTTTATTTAAAATGAGCTGTAAATTTTCAAAAAAAAAAATTAAATTGCCAGAAAATATCCCATCTTTAGGAAATTATAAAAGGATTTGATGAATTTTTTTTTACTTTTGATCAATAAAAATCCTTATCCTCAATTGTTTAATAACTGTTTAATACCAACATTGCACTTGTTAGATGTTGATATAAACTATAGCTTATTTCGCATTATATTTAGATTATAATTGGAGAAAAATGAATTGATTAATTAGATTGGAAAGTAAATACAAATATTTCAGTTTATATTTAAACGCACAGGATGTTTTCTTATTATTATCATAACTAAGTAATATATACTTCAAAATAAACCACATATATAGTTAAATATTAATTTACAGCACAAAACTAAGGAAAGAACTTTTATTTAATACCGAACAAAGGAAAGTGTTACTTTTTATTCTTAGGAATAATACACGGAGATTTGTCACAAAATATCTAAAATCTTTCACACTTTCCATACAGAGTCTGATGGTTGCATTGTTTCTAACCCTACAGTCCATGCACATGTGGGTAGATAGTGTGACAACCCAACACTTTAAGCACATGTTTGGTAGGTGGCGTTCCGGAAGCGTAAAATTACCCAGTTATCCGAGTAAAAGGGAAAACTCTGTTGAAAACATTCCACATATCAGTTAGTGTCGCAACAATGGCATATTTTGAGTGATATTATACCGCTAGATTACATTATTCTCACAGCAGAGTGGTTAGCAGATAACATTGTTTGCATTATATTATGTCAGAGTAACCATCTGGAGAAAGCTGTTTTGATTTAAGTAACAGGAATTTAGAAGGAATAACAAAGATATTTTAGCAAATAGAGAAATTAATAACAGAGAAATGGTAAATTCTTGACTCTTTACTCCTTTAATTTTGAGTGCTAATTACAAACAGTGAAGATATCATTACCTACCCATTAGCAAAATGTTCGCTATATATACATACTAAAAATACTGATATCATTAACTTCAATAACGTTATAACTCAAATATAGTGAATTTGGGTCACGTACACCATCTTGTTCAGAAATAACAAATCAGAATTTAATTTTGTTATGTTCAGAAATTAATGGATGTCATTATTTTCTAACCTTTATACCTATCTAAGAAAAGATCATTCGAACTCAATGAATTATTATGTTTACGTTGAGACAAAGGACAAAATTGAACATTAGTAATTAATAGTCATTTGACTACATTTTCTATGGTGAGGTATACAGTACCTAATCATTTGACTACATTTTCTATGGTGATGTATACAGTACCTAGTCACTTTGACTACATATTCTATGGTGAGGTATACAGTACCTAGTCACTTGACTACATTTTCTATGGTGAGGTATACAGTACCTAGTCACTTGACTACATATTACAGCACTGTGTATACGCTACATATGAACAATTCAAGAAGTAAAATTATCTTGAGTGTTTAAAATAGTTCCCCTTCAAATGAATTATCTACTAAAATTAGTCAACTTTAATATACCAAATGACACACAACTTTAATCGCTGTGAATTTATCATTTATTATAAATGTTCATCAAGGAAAAATAAATCTTTCATGATTTTATATTCACATAATTCAGGATAATGTCTTATATTTACTTTATATATATTCATTAGGAATAGAAAGGGATACTGAATTATTACACAGCAGAGGTAGCTATAATGAAGAAGAAAAGTTTTTACTTATTTTTGTGATGCGTTAGCGCATATACATACTATTACACAGTTACTACATGCATGCGTCATTGATAATAGTTACAACTGAAGAAACTGCTAATACGAATTGAGAAAAATATAGTTTAGATGAAATTAGTTTACGCAGTAGCTAACACTTATTTATTGCTGAAGATATATTTTATGTTACTTGTGTTGTATTTTATCGAATTATTTATTAATAAATCATATAGAAACTTTTTGAAAATATTTCTATTCTATTATTCAGCTGTTATTTCTCATTACAAATTGTATTACTCTCACCTGTCTAAATTGTGGATGAGGTAAAATTGTTAATGGTATTACTTTCTGTGAAATAATAATTTTCGACCCTCAAATCATTTTCTGATAGTCATATCTTAGGATCGAAAAAAGAATTTGTCGACACAATTTACAAACATTTTCAACACTATTCTAAGTTTGAATATTCGATTTAGCGAAATTAGATCGGTTCATATTTTACAAGAATTTTGTCGATGTATATTCTCGACTAAAATATAAATTTGTTAGCTGATAATTGTCTGTTTTGAGTAAGTGATTTATAAATGCCTTTTAAAGATAATTTCCCTTGAGAATTGTAAATAATCGTAGAGAATATAGAATATCAATAGTAAATTTCACATCTAGTTATAGTGTTTTAAAAGTATGGATATAATAATATGCCTGTGATGATTTGCATTCAAAGAAAAAAAAGTTCCTGTAAGTTATAAGTTCTTGAAATGTTGATTTTTTTGGTGCTCATTAATATTCGTGAGGGGAACTTCTACGACTGAAAAAACGGAAGAGGTAGAAAGAAAAAAAGAAAGAAGATAGTATATTATAAAGGAAAATATTTGTGAAGGCTGAAAAAATTAGTCAATAAGAATAACATTTTCCTTTTAGACTGCTTCTTCGGAGTTCATTTTATTTAATCTCCCGATATTACCTTTGTTTCCAAAACAGACGTTGAGCCCTCGACTAGTTAATTATAGAAGTATAAATAGAAGTATAAATAGAGATTATATGCAAACACTCATTACCAGTTATACTTTTACACTTAAATCTAAAAAACAGAAGAAGAAAAATCCAAGTTCCAGTGGTTGCAGTTTAAAATGTTTGTTTCAATCATTCCTGGTATCTAATGATGAAGAATTTTCTAATGAAAAACTGTTGCCTTCTGAATGTTCGTGTAGTAGAAAATGTATGCAACTAGTAAAAATTGAAAATTTATGTTTATGCTTAGTAAATACAATTTGGCTACTTTATTTTAACGTAGGTAGTGATAATTATAGTAAGTTATGTAGTTAGTAAGTTAGTTGTTGAGAAGAAATGTAAGGTATTGAAACTCCATTTACCAATTCTAGAGACACAGTCGATGATAATAATCACCAACCGTCGGAAAGCGATCGGTGATGATATTCGTAAATAATAACAGTACCTAGTCTTTTTGATTTACAATTATACTATTATGATATTATCTAACCATTGTGTTAAATAACTCTGGAAAACCAAGGTATTCATTTATTATTTCGATAGGAACTTTCAATACAAAAATATTATTGCGAAAATTATTTCAATATATTTGAGAATGTAAATTCGAGTTTTTAAATTTTAATATGATTTTATAATCATTGATTATTGTATTTGAATTTAGTAAATGATAAACTATTAATATAAAAACATTTTAGAAATTTAATTGTATATAATTCAATCCAATATGATAGAGATAAAGACACTAGCTTTCGTAATATTTAGAAATCTAAAATATATCAAACAAGCAATATAAACGTAAACTTATTTTAATAGTTATAAACATTAAAATAAAGCTATATTAAATAGCTTTATAGAGATTTATAATTTAATAAATAAATGAAGTAATGACTGAAGAGATCTATAATGTATTTAAATACTATGTTAAATTATGCTATGCATTTTAAACATCTCAACAGTTCTAGGAAAAACTGGTCTCTGAACTTTCAGTCTCATTATATAATGAATTTATTAAATATCAATACTAGAAAAAGTTGAAATTATGAATACAAAATCTGTAGTTTATTCATTAAAAGCTGATAAACCCAATAACCGTAGTAGAATGATACGTAACATTGGTAATTCAATAATTTTGACATGTTTTGACATTTATGTAAAAATAAACACTTATTAATTACATGTATCGGGGGGGGGGGGGGCGTGTCGCCTCCAAACCCCCATGCCAGGTTATTAAACAATCATGAAGTGTGCAGTACAACAAACTAGTGACAACTTTCCGATATTTCGTAACTTACAATAAATATGAAATACAAATATAGTATATTTAAAAAATTGTATTAGTTTAATTTTACGTGAAGTAATACATTCATTTTCAGAGTAGCAAGATAATGTTAGCTTAGAAACACACATGTATTTATTTGATTGTGATGAATTAGCAGATTATTTGAATGCCTAATTTTATCTATTTAAAATAATGACGGAAACTGTTACATATAAGGAAATGAAAGAAAGCGTTTAAACCTCTATTAAAATAAAGAAAGCTGATATCGTTTGGAATAGAACAAAAAGAAACATTATCAGAAAATTTAACTCGTTATGGAATTTCGTACTTCAAAATGAAATTGACATGGTAGCTACGAAAAATAATTTTCTAACTTGAAACGAAAATGTTAGATAAAAGTAATAAATTTGAAAAATGATTTATGTGACTGTGTGAAAGATATTATATTTATTTTAAAACTAGAAACAAATTATTAAATTGTATAGTAGTAAAATGAGTCACTGTATAGTAATTAGCAGGTATAAGTTGTTTGGGTAATAAATGAACTAGATTGAAGAGTTTTGGCAAACTGGTTAGAGAGTGAAAGCTAATAGCTACCACTATAGTTATAGGTACTAGTAAGAAGCATTGGTAACCAGTAAATAGCATAGATGCCAGTAAATAGTATATGTAGCCAGTAAAGATTATATGTACCAGTCAACAAAAAGCATATTTTTTTTTATAAGGGGTTTAACATCTGCTTCAGAACCAAAAACCATATCGCTGACTGCAAAAGGAAATTAAGTACAAGGGACTGGAAGAAGCAGTCAGAAACGAAATTGGCTCCATGAAAAAATCACCTAAGATCGTCGGTGACAATGCTCACGGATGCAGAAAAGCTACTCCGTGAATGCAGTCACTTACCATGGAATGTAATGAAAACGAACACAAGAACCAGTGGCTGCACTCACGGGTGAAAATGAAGCCTACGAGTCTACCTAACATAAAAATCTAAGACCTCGTATAGTTAAAGATAATACCTCTAGCTCTATCCTCTAAAAAAGAACACAGCGTTAAAATTATGATAAAAATGAAAAAAGACAATACATAATCCAAAGTACAACAGTTACCAAGGGACGTCACACACCTGGGATCAGTTAATCAAATAGCTAGGTAGTTACTTTGTCGGTATCAATATTTATTTTCAAGATAATTAATCTGTAATTTCGATAGATAAGGGATGCCATTATTCAATTATTGGCAATAATCAGCTAAAGAACAAATCACCATGATTTATCACACTAACTAATAGTAGCCACTAGCATATAGGCTGGGTAAGTACCCACCTAGTCCGGTATGTTGTAACGGGTAGAACCAGTTCATTGTTAAAAAATATAACCTGTAAGTATTGTAAAGAGTTTCTCTTTCTATCCACTAAAAAATGATATCGATTATAAGAATGATTTAGTAACTTACCCCCCATTAGCTGTGTACCAGGGGGTAGGTTGTACCTATCAGTGTACTGGGATTTTTTCTATTAATGTACCGGGTATTTTCTTTAATGTACCGGGTATTTTCTTTAATGTACCGGGTATTTTCTTTAATGTACCGGGTATTTTCTTTAATGTACCGGGTATTTCCTTTAATGTACCGGGTATTTTCTTTAATGTACCGGATATTTTCTTCAATGTACCGGGTATTTCCTTTAATGTTCCGGATTTTTTTATTAGCTACATCCGAAAAAGAAAGTTCACAAATTTGTGGAATTGAAAAATATTTAAAACATCCTTATTAAAAATATGATATAAAATAATAAAAACAAATTTAAAAGGAGGATGCAATGGTATAGCTTGAAAATAATCAATATATTTACTCACAGCATTCTTTAGAAATCTTTTTGAATATAAAATCTGACGTGAGGTACTAACAATCCTAAGGGATACTGTTAAAAATATGAATGGCCGTATGTGAACATAAAACATTATAATTTATTTTTGCTTCAGTTCTAAAATTAGGTATAAATTAAAATGGGAAAACCTTGTTTGATAAAAATGAGTAGAGATGTGCTCTCTAAAATAGATGATAAGAATGTCAGGGTTGAAATATAGGACAATACGAAATAAAAATAATTTTTCTATTTTTTATTATCTTACTTTTAGTGATGAAATAGCTATGCATAGTGTTTTTATTATTATTTTCTATCATATAGCTACACCATCAAATTGTAATAAGTAGCTATAGCGAAATCTTTTTTAAAAAACAATATAATGTATAATTTCAAACAATAAAAATGATCTTACTTCGATTGAAGAAATAAGACCATAGGTGCTCATGTATGCAAAAAAGCTACTACAGGTTCCACTCCTACCCAATGACACACACAACTCACATTTACATTGTTAATTGGTGCAAATGAAAGGAAAAGTCTTTATATTAGCACTGCATTGTAAGAGAATGTACCACTACAGTGTGACTTGGCAAAGGAGAGCGCAATAAACCAAACGGAATATCGAGGGAATGTTGATGGAATATTGAGGAAATATTGACGGAATACAGAGGGAATATTGATGGAATAATCGAGGTTAATATTAAAGGAATATCGAGGTTAGCATTGAAAAAATATCGACGGAAAGCAGAGTATATTAATGAAATATCGAGGTTAATATTGATGGGAAATCGAGGGAATACAGAGAGTATATTAAGGAAATATCGAGCGAATATTGATGGAATATAAAAAATAATAGTGACAGAATATCGAGGGAATACTAACGAAATATGACGTGATATAGGGGGAATGTAGAAAGAATATTGGTGAAATGATGAGATATCGAGGGAATATTCCGGAAATACGTATATCAATGGGATATTCCTGTAATTACTTTCAATATCCAGAGAGAATGTTCCAGGAAACATTTTACAACTTAAACATTAACCATCTATTTCAGTAAAGCTTAATATGTTTTCATGTTAATTACAGCCTATATTTAATGGTGTTTAGTTGTCTTTAATTTAACCCTAGAAATGGAGTACCTACAGCTACAGGCAAATACGAACAAACTACGAACATTATATGTAATAGATAGTTACGAATCATCAGACAGTTCCACATCTTCGATCATATAATAAGAAAGGAAGTTATAATTGTTATTTATTTAAATCATCGATACTTTTTATTATATGCTCGAAGATGGGGAACAGTCTGATAATTCGTAACTTACCCTATGTAACGCATGTAAATATTTATAATGTAATAACTGAAATAGGAATCATTTAATTGAATTAATTAAGTGTGAAATTTTTGTTAAACAAATCAACAAATATGAAAGAATTAAATTATTTATTTCAAGTAGCTCGTCTTCTTTATAGATTTAATGTTGCAATTAAGAAGTATATTTCAATATTTAGTTATTTATTATAAATTAGAACATAAATTAGTAATTATATATTAACGATAATTTCTTCACTGCAGGTGGTAGAATGAAATTTTTATACCTATAATAAAACATATACCTTCAATATCACACGACTTTCTTTTTACTTACTACCTATATAAATAACATACCTATTGTATTATTTAGCACATCTATTTACCATCTTAAAGTCTATCTAATTTTACTTTACTATTTATATTCGTAGTAATTTTAATACTCATCCTTTAAAACTTATTTAACGATTTAATTAGTAATAAATATGCAATCTTTATCATTTCGGTAAATAAGTAGGTATACAAATAAAGACTAATTATTAGAGTTATGGTTAAATTTCAAATAGGTAAATGATTTCCTTTATTGGTAGGTATTTAAGCTGTTTTTTTATGTATAGGAATATCAGACAGTGAAGGAACAAATCCTTAAGAAGAACTTGTATTTCAAATAAATTTTTAATTAATTAATTTAGTAGGGGTTTAACGTCCGCTTCGGAACCAAAGGCCATATCGCTGACGTCAAAAGGAAATTAAATACAAGGGACTGGAAGAAGCAGTCAGAGAGGAAAGTGACTCCATGAACAAAGTCACTTGCCACCGTCGGTGACAATGCTCATGGATACAGAAAAGCTACTCCGTGAATACAGTTACTTACCAAGTAATGTGACGAAACGGGACACAAGCACCGGTGGCTGCACTAACGGATGGAAGAGGAAAATGAAGAGTTGATAGTAAATGAAGCCTACGAGCCTACCTAACACAAAAATCTAAGACCTCGTAGTTGAAGAGCATAACCCTAGCGCTATCCTCTGAAACTGCAAGTAGCGTTAAAAAAAAAGATAAACATGGTAAAAATGAAAAAAGACAATCCATAATCCAAATTACAACAGTTCGAGGCCCAAGGGACGCCACCCCCTTCTCTTCCATTCACCACAGACAGCTTCAGGATAGAGCCCCTGGGGGCAATTTTTAATTAATTAATAATCATATTCAATTAATTCTTTTCTTCTATTTGAACTGTTTTCTACTAGGTACAAGTTAGTTTTACTTACCTAAGCACTGTAGTAAATCTGTTCACATATTGCACTCATCCTTTGGTCTAAAGGGTCACACGGTTAATTAAATGGTGTATTATTTATATTTAGGTACCTATATTAACTGTTTAACAGTATTTTATGTAGGTAATGGTTACTCACAAATGTTATTCACAAATTTAAAAGGATGAAATATTATAGTAATTATATAATTCAATAGTTTATCTGTAGAATTTTAAAATTAGAATCGAGTAGTCACATAAAAATTGGTATATGTAGTACCTAAATAAAATAACGAATTCAAAATGTAATTATCATTTTCATAATTTTTTTATATGAGGGAAAATATACAACTGTCCGATAACTCAGAAGAATAACCCTAATTATATACTGAAGCGTGCCGTACTGCTCCATAGAAAATAAGAGTGAGAGAAACTAGGCACTGAGATTTCACTTACTGGACTTCAAAACGTAACTACCAGTCTACCTAGGTAGCGAAATTTAAATACATTATACATTACATCTACCAAAGGACAATTTAATATCCTTTATAAAAACTGAAAATACAAACGACATGGATAGGTAGTTAAATGCATTGAAATCACCGTATGTAATAACAGAATAATGATTTATTAATGCAGTTCTGTGAATGCGAGCAAGTGGTCAGTCTTGAAATGGTTAGCGATGAGCGTGCACAACCTCACTGCATGGCTTTCAAAGAGCAACTGGTTGTTGGAGTCTGGAGATGCAACTTGCAACTTGTCTCTTGCAAATTAGCAGCAATAGAAAACTAAATGTATAAAAGAAAACGAAAGGAGGTAAAGAAAACTGATTGTCAAACTTATTCGTAATGTATTGAGATAGTAAAGATATTTTAGAAGAAAAAAAATTTATAAAAATTATATTTTAATTCAATACCTAATTAAAAGTAATTATAAATTTAATCCTTCGATTGATAAAAAAAATTGTTATTTGAAAAGTATATAAAATAAGGTAGGTCTACCTAGTCTAAAATGCAGATTTCGAATGAAATGTATTTTTTCTTTAGCAGTATACCAAGTTAAAATAAAATAAAATTCATTTGAAAATTAAATAATATACTTACTACCTACTATATATTATCGTGAGATGATTAATAATGAAAAACAATATGTTTAATTTAATTAAAGATTAGAAATATTATTTGCATACCCTTAACATACAATTTATTTTGATGTTACCATTACGTCAATTTCACAATTTATTGTATATCATAATAACTTTCTAGCCTTTTAGCCACCGTTCATCAATCATTTTATTTATAGTTATGGCAAAAGTAAACAAGAGAATAGGCCAGTTACCCCTGTGGGTAGATACGGCTGGTTTTTGTACTAAGAAGTTTTTTACTGGAGAGAAAACTTTATTTTTTATTGCTATGTTTCTCAATTATGTTGCACTTTTTCGTTCTGCACGTTCACTGTGCGCAGCAAAAAGTAGCAATTAGGTGTTCTACCTTCCTAGTGATTGATGTAGAAGGGAAAGGATATGCGGTTTGGTGACGTCACGCCATCCATTGGTTAACATTTTCCTTCCGAAAAGAATAACCAATGGAGATATTTGAATTTCACATGCCATCTTAAAATTGTTCCTCCAAACTTAACATACTAATAGATTCATAACTCTTACTATAAACATGATTCACATTAATCTGACACTCACACACTCAGAGTACTCGGGAATCGGGTGCTAAAGGTCCTCTCAAAGCTCCGGGGAAAAATGGAGCTCATTGCATAGTATTATAGAACTAAGGTCTAGAATCATTAATCTGCAATCTGCTTACAATTCAGATCAGTATAGTTTTGATTATATGCTTTTAAAGTTTTTAATACTCTGTGTACAACAATTGTACGAAACACTAATCTGAAATGAAAAAAAAAAGATTGTACACTCTTTGTTTCGATTTCAAATTTGAATTTTATATACAAACAATGCATATTCACTATTGCTCAACCTCCAATTAAGATTTAAATTGTTTACCGAAAAATAAAAACGTTTCTATAATAAGTTTCTCTCATTTTATACATTTACAGGAATATTTAATTTATAAGATTGATTTTACCTACCCATAATTGACATTCAAAAAAAATGGTGTGCATTCTTACTCTTACGACTGAAAATCAGCAAGTCGGAAGTGAAACGGGTATTGTAGACTTTTATTTAAAAGCATATAAAATTAAATATACGCTATCAAATTCTATGTAGTTTGCAGCAAATTGACAAGAAACATTATAGGGCCTTTACACGGGCACACAAGAGCCATTGCTGTGTGTTCACTGTTTAGGGTTCTCGGCACACACATTTCCCGTCTCGCACACAAGTATGGCACACTCTGACAGCGATCACTTCGGCAGTGAATGCACCTATACATGCACTGCTGCGTGCCATAGCAATATATATAGCGAATGATTGAGTTACCGATAAAATAGTTTAGTAATTTTGATTCGTATTAGGATTGGTAGGCTAAATAAAGTTTTTACCAACACAAAAGGATATATTCACGAGATAATTGATAGAATTGTCTATGTTAGTGGATGGTTTAAGGCCGGTACAACGACAGTAAAAATTTAGTAATTAGAAATTAATTCTTAAAAAAGTAGATATAACATAAACTAACCAAAACATTATTACAATCTGAATTTTATATAAATAGTAGAAATTTTTTTATTTAGTGATTAAATTGCAGTCTAAATATTACTTAAGTAAAATAGTATGAACAATATTTATTATTCACTGACAATTACCAAATAAATTGGCTATATTAAGCTGTTGCACAAGGTACTGGAACTGAATCACAGCAACTGAATGACACTGAGCAGTGGAGCACAAACTATACATAGGTACGTGTGAACAGATTACTGGAAAACAGTGCCACACACTGTGCTCGCGAAGGGATTTGAACACTTATGTTACACCCCACTTTCCGGATACTATGAATGCCATAGTACTGCCACGTTCCCACAATTGATATTAAATATATAAATTATAAGGTCCAAATAGCATAGTGAGTAACAGAGCTATAATGGCATTTTTTTTAATTTATATTTAAATTTACTGTTTCAAAGAAAAAATCAAGTAAATCGATAATTCTTATTCAATCCAACATTCAATGATAATTCTTTATCTTTGTTAATTTTGGTGATATTCTGATGAAACTATGAACACCTCTATATTTCAACGGCATTCCAGAATGCTATTCAAATAGCGGTCTTCAGAGAGTTCACATTAAGTTATTGTCACTGATTAATGTTAGACTGCTCTCCAATAAATCTAAGTAGCCAAAAGAGAGTATAGTAGGTCAATTATCCATCGGGATAAACCTAAGAAGATATTCCTTCATCAAAGTCTGAACTTGTTTTACTCCATGCGGCGCAGAGTCTTGAAAATACCTGCCTTTAATAACATTGCAGTTTCTATGAATCCAGTGTAGCAATACTCTTTTGTGTTGATTTTAAGTCCAGCCTGTCATTTGACGGGTGCAAAAATTATCACATAATCAGGATTTTTGCTTTGCATCACAGGAGGAAGTTCTGAAGGGTCACAGACATTAGCACCATTTTCTGGAGATTTGAAACCTCTTCAACAATGAACACTTATTCTTGTCATGTCTTTCTGTGTTCTTGAGATGATTAAGAAGCTTTTGGCATTTTTCAATCAAGATGGCTCTTAAATTAGCAGTGAGTAGGTTTCAGCGTCTCTTCCCCAGGCAGCAAAAAAATATTGCTAGTGCTACATAATTGACGCAATGATTACATATTGGAAGAATTTTGGGATATTTGATCTCAATATTTATTGCCGCCATGCATATTCGTTAATGAACTTGTATATTTGATTGTATTTTGTTTATTTGGAAGTGTTAATATGCCGATTAGGCGATTACTATGTTTAAAATACAGATATACATATATTAAGTTACTATGCATTTAAATTTAAATTCTGAAATATAAAAATAATTACATATTGCGTCAATAAGGAAATGTATATTCTGAAATGCAAATCATTATCGTCAAATTAATTGAATATTAATAGCACATTAAATCAAAAATAAAATAACATAAATGTTATCTACATGTTTTAATCTAAAATTAACCATTATTGTAGCGGGTCACTGACAGTTTGGTCCAAGAAAATTGGGCTCGCCGACAATTGGACTAAATTAAATTCAGTTGAAGTTATTTCGGAATCTTCCACATATTAACTTAATAATTCTTTCAAAACGTATTGATAATTATCTTTCAACTAACATAATATATAGGTACTTATTCATAATTAATCATTGTTTGGCAAATACACCTTTATATCCCAAAACATCTGACATTTGCACGGAGACACTCGATTAGTCCAGAATAATGTACCAATCATTCAGCACCATAATTGTCACTCTCTTTGGAATAAATTAATTACTGGAAGGATATTTTGTTCATTACCTTATATACAGTCACAGCTTCTTATACGCTGTTTAATTTTATAAAGTAATTAAATTTAAAAAATAAAGACCATATTAGTAAATCATAATACTAAATTTACAGTTGCATTTTAGTCGCAAGTAAAATGAACTAATTTATACTACGTTGGTTGGATGTTCGTCAACTATATAAATAATAGTATAGCAGATATTCATAAATTCATTTTAAAATATATCCTTTTAACTATTTATTATAAATCGAATTATTTTCATTCGCGGCATAATAAATGTCCAGAACTGTATAGTCAGTTAAAGGCCAAACTGACGCTCGTCTCTCACATGGACGCTCAGTTTGAAATAAAATTTTGTGAAAGAGGTGTGGTAGTGCTGTTATTATCTAATTAGAAAATTATAATCAGTGCAGAAATTACTTGTTATCAGTACCTAGTTAGTTATTTAGTTCAGTGAATCAATGTAGTAGTTTGATTATCAAGTTAGTTATCTTAATTGCAGTAGCTAATTACCTTGTTACTTATCATTACCATTGTTTGTACCTAGGTAGGTACTTATACTTTCTACCTAGTTAGCTAATTCTCGTTTCTGTAGCCTGTCTACTTACTTACCTACCTACCAGGCTAATAAACTACCTAATTTCAGTGTGGTCGTTACAAAGTTAGTTAATTGTTAAACCAAGTTGCATTAAAAGAAATATTAGATTTTATTAGAACATCTCATTACTCGGACACTTATTTACGTGTGAGGACAGTAATGGGAAAGTGGGTGTTAGGATATTATTAAGAGTTAGGTCACATTACTTATTTTAACGCCCTTTGTCTGAGTACTGTAACCTCACACAGATTCTAATGATTTACGTAAATAAGAAGCTGTAATTGGTAGTTTATAATGACTTTGAAGGTACCAATGATATGCCTACCTTAACCTCATTAACAAATAGCATGGTCAATGCAAATTGACCATGTGATCGCTGCTATTTGTAGTTCCCAGTGCGCGCACCATCTCTATGATTTCTACTCATCAAAAGAGTTATTTAGAAGCTTCCCTTAAAACAGGAGATATAGTTAAAACTAATTTACGGACTTCCACGCATGTACTCCCAATTATTAATTCATAAATGAAGATATGAAGGAATATTTTCTGATTATCACCTTTAAAAAAACAGTATACTGTATCTTCATTAATGTATCTTTGACGTTAAACCTCTACTGAAAATATTTGCTCAACATTGAGGTAATAATCTCCTATTATTGGCTCTATTTTGTGTCACTATTATTATATGGATATTGAGTCACTATTTTTTCCAATATTGCCGCAACATTCCAAAAACAAATATTATATCACTCTTCAGGTAAAATTTCAAATTATTTTCTCAATATTACGGTCATTTTGACGCATTATTGCGCCACTGTTGAGTCAATATTAACTTCTGCACCAACATTGTCTCTATATTCATTTTCAATATAGACGCATTACTATTTTTAATATTGGCACATTAAATTTGACCATGTGTAATTCTTATTCGATCGACTATTTACTATATATTTTATCATGACTGATCATATAAATAATGTGTTAATATGACTTAAAATTATTATTCACCAAAATTGCATACATTTATGATGATGTAGCTATGTATGTTAATTATTTTGTAAGAAATAAATGATTATAAACTTATTTTGATTGTACCCCCAGGGGTACATGTACCCAAGGTTGGGAAACCCTGCATTATAGGAATAATCAGAAAAATTTGCGTATTACAAAATACTGAAAATAATCACCATTACCTGCGGGGCCCACAATTACGCGTGACTTTATCTGAGATTTAACACAATTCTACTTTTAAACAATGCAGCAAATTGAGTTAAATGATTGAGTACTATATAGTATAGTTATTATATCATGAAACAAATTAGAGAAAGGCTCACAATGTGATATCATTTCTATAACATAAAAATGATGTCTCATATCATGATAATTACATTAACCTAATTACAGAAAATTTTCTAATCTTACCATTGTTAAAAACATTGATGCTTTAGAATTTCATTTTTTATGATGTATGGTTCAGTAATTTTATTACTTTTTGATATAATTCACGTATTTCACAATTCAGCTCATTTTCTTTCACAACCCAAATATGTGTTAGAAGAAAAGTGAAAACTCAGATGCTATCCAACTATCACCTATTTAGACTGCGCGCCATTACTTTTTATTGTTCTTTTTCTGAGCCTTGGATAGAGACCATAGCAAGTGAAGGTAAAAAATGATAACCCTTTGATTACGTGCAGACTTTCGAAATATTAAAAGTACCTAGTGCCCACCCAGTCAAAAATTATATTCGTTTGATTCCGATTGACAATTATAATCGGTGATAAAAATGATCATCTTTACGTTAATAAATTATTCGACAAAAGTCTCATAGAAATTTATCATAAATTTGAAACATTTACAGTCTATTGCAGGACATGCCCAACGAAAATGTTAGATTTGGGATATTTTACGATAAAATATCTTCACTATTATTATTATAATCGACAATTATAGACAATCTTATGATAGACGATAAATTCTTGGACTACGCATAGAGGCATTCTTAGACTACGAATATGGGGCTTGTGTAGGTCTCATATCCATATGTAAGCAGACTGACTGTGTAGGTCTCTTATCCATATGTAAGCAGACTGACTGTGTAGGTCTCTTATCCATATGTATCAGACTGACTGTGTAGGTCTCTTATCCATGGGAAAGCAGACTGACTGTGTAAGTCTCTTATCCATAGGTAAGCAGACTGACTGTGTAGGTCTCTTATCCATGGGTAAGCAGACTGACTGTGTAGGTCTCTTATCCAATGGTAAGCAGACTGACTGTGTAGGTCTCTTATCCATGAGTAAGCAGACTGACTGTGTAGGTCTCTTATCCATGGGAAAGCAGACTGACTGTGTAAGTCTCTTATCCATAGGTAAGCAGACTGACTGTGTAGGTCTCTTATCCATGGGTAAGCAGACTGACTGTGTAGGTCTCTTATCCAATGGTAAGCAGACTGACTGTGTAGGTCTCTTATCCATGGGTAAGCAGACTGACTGTGTAGGTCTCTTATCCAATGGTAAGCAGACTGACTGTGTAGGTCTCTTATCCATGAGTAAGCAGACTGACTGTGTAGGTCTCTTATCAATGGATAAGCAAACTGACTGTGTAGGTCTCTTATCCATGGGTAAGCAGACTGACTGTGTAGGTATGTTATTCTTGGAGGGACCCACACTGTCAAAAGCCCACACAGACAAAAGCCCACACAAACAAAAGCCCACACCGACAAAAGCCCACACCGACGAAAACAAAATTAGTATTCCTGCAATATAAATAATCCATATATTTAAAGTTGGAACGAAGGAAGATAAAAATTTAACAGTTTTCTTTCTACGGAATCATTGTAAATTTGTGTTATGCACCAAATTTAGGGACGCTGTTATCGCAGAACTTAATTTTAAAACACTTTAATTTATGAACTAAAATTTTAGTATAAATTGGAACATTTAGTCAGAAGGCAGGTAGCCAGCAGACGTCTTGTTCAGTTGTCATGTAGGATTACTGATCGAAAGGTCAAACATCAGCCTCTGTAACTTTTCTAGATATAGTCTTAGATTCTATAACCAAGTACTTCGTAAATACTTTATTTGGCTACAATTATGTATATGTATACACTTTATACATGTGTAATTAGTCAATTAGTATGGTTGTTGATGTCCTGAGTACGGAGTTTATTCTAATTTTTCATCAAACCGTGGAGCAACAGGCCTAGAACTGTTAAATAACTGAAAAATTTTGTAGATCCTTATTTGTATATTGTATTTAACTTGTTCTAAGAAAGCAACGACAACCTAAAATTAATTTAAAGTTAATCGTCTACTGGAAAAATTGAAGATAAGTTTCATAGGGTCTAACTCTTCTCTTGCAGTTTGTAGTCCTAGCTTGAATAATTTCCGCCTATGCGTTTCTTTTACAGAGTTTATTTACTTGGTGTTATTGTTGCAGATGTAGCTAAAAATATGGTTGAAATCTATCCAAGAGAGTTTTGATTGCAGATTACTACATTGTATTGAAAATTTTGATGATAAAACCCGTTTTTCAGATTGTTTTACTTTCAATTCATCATCTAGGAGCTTCTTCTGGAAATTTCTGTAGGAGGAGGTGCATCTAATCCTATTAGAGTAGAGCTTGAAGTTAACAAATTTAGGAGTTAAGTTGTTCTCGGTGCACGTCGTTGGAAAATGAATGTCTTCTTCTGTCTTCCTAATCTTGAAATCTATTTTCTCACAGTCTCGAAATAATTTTATCACTTGTTCTCCATAGCGGTGACGTATAATTGAAGTAATAGATTTTGTCCTTGGGAACCGCAATATCAAAATAAAATGTAAAACAAGAGAAATAATAGAAACTGACATTTTCTTTTCAAGCTTTCGATTTATTCAAAAATCATCCTCAGGAAACCTAATGTTAACCTAAAAGATACACAATTTATATACTCTAATCTCCTATCTAGGATACAGACTATTTATGAATAAAACTTGATTCTATCTTTAATTACAATATAAATAAATACATAACGAAATGAAAATAAATTACAAAAATAAATCATTTTAAAATAAATAATTCCGTAGAAGCCCCTTGTGAATTGAGTTGGGGCTTCTGATCATAAATACAAATTGATTGAATTGATCATAAATAAAAATTGGTTCTAAAATTAATTTATATTTACTCGCAGTTTCCCTAGTCTAGAGGTGATCTCAGAAGTTTTGTTTGTTGGCTGACTGCGACTCGATCACGGGGAGATTATTTAGTCAGGCTAATATTCGTAAGTTTGCCTAATGGATTTTTTAAATACTGTTTATTTATTTAGAATAATTCAAAAATAACCGAAACATAATAATTATTTTAGTAGGGGTTTAACGTCTGCTTCGGAACCAATATTTTGAAATTAGTTACGTTGCAATTGTTCGACAGAGCAATATTTTGATACCATTCATAAGCTCTTGTCTGTGTGGGCTTTTGTTTGTGTAGGCTTTTTGTCGGTGTGGGCTTTTGTTGGTGTGAATTTTTGTCGGTTTGGGCTTTTGTCGCATGGGCTTTTGACGCTAGAGATTTTTTCGTGTGGGCAGTTGTCACCCATTCATCCTTGGATGCTTGAAGGTCCCCTCCAAGCAAATATTTTTATTGCCTTATTCAACGAGGCTAATGTTTCTTATCATTTTGCTGCAAACCGCATCGAATTTGGTAGCATATTTTTAATTGTATATGCTTTTAAAGATTTTTATAATCAAAACTCTACAAAACCTATTTTACTTCCGACTTACTAATTTAAGAAATTTTCAGCCTGAAGAAAAAGAATGTATACCATTTGTTTTGATTGTCAACTAAGTATTAGGTTTAATAAATCCATTTAATATTCGTGTAAAGGTATAAAATTCAATGAACTCATAATAGAAACGTTTATATACTTTAGGAAACAATTAATATCAAAAATAATTTAAATAAAGGCCGAAAACGCAAGGTTAGTTTATAAAATTCAAATTTGTAATCAAAACAAAGAGTGTACAATCTTCTTCTTGAGCATCAGATTAGTGATTCGCTCAATTGTTGCTCACAGAGTATTAAAAGACTTTGAAAACTAATAATAAAATATATACTGAACCGAATTGTATGCGGTTTGCAGAATAATGATCCTAGACGTTAGTTCTATAACATTATGTTATAAACTCATTTTTTTCCCGGAACCTGGAGAGGACCTTTAATGCCTATTCTTGCCAGCCATGTGCTGGATTAACTCAGTTACCTTAGGCAGCCGAGTAATTCACCTATAGTTCTAGTGCGGGAAACGTATTTTCACTGTCCTCTCTTCTTCCAGGCCTTCTCTTCATGTCATGTCTCTTAGGATCACCTCGTAGTGGATACAGAGAATTTTTAAACACCTAAAATGAAAATAATAATCTCAAGAGAATAATGAAGGTTTGGAACAGTAACAAATATGTATAATTTCTATATGCGACCCCTATATATATTTGTACATTTATATACAGGGTGGGGCGTAAGTTTGGAAGCAATTTTTCAAACATTAATATAATTCTTAAAAATAAGTTCCTAAGTAGGTGATAGGGTTTGAACTATAGTAGAGACACTACATTATGAGGTGGCAGTGTTATTTTTTACAAAAATTTAGTCAATTCAAAAATGTCAGACAAAAGAGAAGCCATTATTGCTCTACACCGTGCCGGGAAGTCAGATTCCGTCATTTCAAAGACTCTCTCAATAGCGAGATCGACTGTTTGGAAGTGTGTAAAGCGTTTTAATGAGAGAGGAGACTTGACTGATCGTCCAAGAAGTGGTAGACCACGCTCACAACGCACCAAACAACTGATAAAATGTGCCCGAGAGAAGATCAGGAGGAACCCGAAAAGGTCAATACGATTGTTAGCCAAAACAGCTAATGTGAGTCCCAGAACAATGAGAAGAGTTGTCAAAGAAAATCTAAAGATGTCCTCTTTCACCCTCCAAAAGAGACGGACTCTGTCAGAAGCTGTAAAGAAAAAGAGATTGGAGAGAAGCAAAGCACTTCTGAGGGAATTGAAGTCTGGTACGGCTGGTGAAATTGTTTGGTCTGACGAAAAAAATTTCACAATGGAAATGGCTCACAACCGAAGGAATGACAGAATAATTGGTAAAAGTGCAAAAGACATCCCATACAACCAAAAAACTGTCCATAGAACCATGAAACCTGCTTCAGTAATGGTCTGTGCCGCCGTTTCAGAAACTTGGAGATCTCCTTTAATTTTTGTGGAACAAGGCGCCAAAATCAATGCTAAATGTTATATTGAGAATATTTTGACGCCAATGTTGGAGTCAGCTAAGGATCACTTCGGTAATGACACTCTATGGACATTTCAGCAAGATGTCCATCACATACTGCAAATGTCACTCAAAACTGGTGCCATGACCATCTTCCACGGTTTTGGTCCAAAGAAATGTGGCCGCCCTGCTCCCCAGATGTTAATCCTATGGACTTTTCGGTATGGTCCATTCTTGAATCAAAGGCCTGTGGTAAATTCCATCGCAGTGTGGATGATTTAAAGCGTTCGCTCCAGAGATCTTGGAAGGAAATTTCACAAGAACAGTTGCGTGCCGCAGTAGGAGGAGTTCGGAGGAGATTTGAGGCTGTTATTAAAAACAAGGGGGGACATTTTGAATAAATTTATGATTTTTGAATTCTTAAAACCCTTATGTAATAATACATAACTGTAAATTATTAAATATATTTTTCGTTGGATTATAATATGCACTTTCATTTGCTTCCAAACTTACGCCCCACCCTGTATTTAGGAATGAGGAATAATATATTCAGGAATATATGGAACATCTTACGTAGGACTTTGGTAACAGTTTGGTTTATAAAATGGATTTGTATGTTAAATTGGATGACGAAACTAGGGAACCTTATATATTTCACGAATACTGTTCGGGTTAGGAATAGTTCCTTAGATTAAAGCAGTTAGAATTATAACATGGGGTGACTGCTAACATAACTTGGGAAACTGTTAATGTTTAGGTTGATAGGTTATGAAATAGTTTAGCGAAGAACTTCATAACGGTTTATGGGCTGGTATATGAAATATTGTTTATAGTTAGGCTGAATTAGGATTGGATGGATTTGAAGAAGAGCACACCCCCGGGTTTAATAAAGTCCAATGAAATTGAAGAATTGAGGGAAAGGGTTGGTTAGTTATGAAATAGGTGGAGATTTTAAAGTTCGAGGGTATAGAAGTTAGTTCCCGACTAGATATCAGCGAGGAAGCCTCCCTCATTCATTGACCGTAGTGTCCTACTACTTATTGGTGATGTGATTAACTAAGTCTGAAGAGATATCTTGCCCTGTGACCTGATCGAAACCTCTGACAATTTCCTCAAAGAGTATAATAAGTATCTTGGGTTCTAGCCTCTCATTAATAATTGAGTGGATTACAATAAGCAACATGTCTAGATTGAATGTTCAATTGTATAATGTACTTCATAAATATTTTGAGTAATCTTTCTGAGTAATGTCTAACATGAATCTTATCAATAGTGGATTTAAATAATTAGAATGTGTGGTTTCATTCCCCTTCGTAAGTTCAGGAACCCCTTGCAATCATGAGAATTAATACTTATTTTCGAATAAGACGAAACCCAAACTAGAATGGAGTTTGGCTACTTTGATGAGATAACAATTAATTAGCTACCGTAAATTGAAAAGATGAAATGTGAAGAAATCAACAAAAATAAATTGACTCAATTAAATGAAGAAGTAAATTATTAGACCCCCGATCATTCAAATATTATTAATTCAAGAGGACAACGTTAGATGAAAATAAATTAAATAATAATCATATGGTATGACCATTATTAGTATTATTTTCGATCAGACTTAAAATCATGTGAGTAATTTTTACAAGTCTATTTATATATAGTTATAATTTAAGTTATTAAAAAGAATTAATAATTTAATCTTAAAATACGGTTTTTATGTTTACAGAACTACTGAAATGATTGTTATTCTTTTTTTTTATAGTAATGCACTTATTGAACATTAAAATATATGAAATTATTATCATCACAGTGACTCTTTTATCTGATAGTACATCATCACAGTGACTCTTTTCTCTGAGAGTACATCATCACAGTGACTCTTTTATCTGATAGTACATCATCAGAGTGACTCTTTTCTCTGACAGTACATCATCACAGTGACTCTTTTCTCTGACAGTACATCATCACAGTGACTCTTTTCTCTGATAGTACATCATCACAGTGACTCTTTTCTCTGATAGAATATCATCACAGTGACTCTTTTCTCTGATAGTACATCATCACAGTGACTCTTTTCTCTGATAGTACATCATCACAGTGACTCTTTTCTATGATAGTACATCATCACAGTGACTCTTTTCTCTGATAGTACATTATCACAGTGTCTCTTTTCTCTGACAGTACATCATCACAGTGACTCTTTTCTCTGATAGTACATCATCACAGTGACTCTTTTCTCTGATAGTACATCATCACAGTGACTCTTTTCTCTGATAGTACATCATCACAATGACTCTTTTCTCTTATAGTACATCATCACAGTGACTCTTTTCTCTGATATTACATCATCACAGTGACTCTTTTCCCCGATGGTACATCATCACAGTGACTCTTTTCTCTGATAGTACATCATCATAGTGACTCTTTTCTCTGATAGTACATCATCACAGTGACTCTTTTATCTGATAGTACATCATCACAGTGACTCTTTTCTCTGATAGTACATCATCACAGTGGCTCTTTTATCTAATAGTACATTATCACAGTGACTCTTTTCTCTGATAGTACTTCATCACAGTGACTCTTTTCTCTGATAGTACATCATCACAGTGACTCTTTTCTCTGTTAGTACATCATCACAGTGACTCTTTTCTCTGACAGTACATCATCACAGTGACTCTTTTCTCTGATAGTACATCATCACAGTGACTCTTTTCTCTGTTAGTACATCATCACAGTGACTCTTTTCTCTGATAGTACATCATCACAGTGACTCTTTTCTCTGTTAGTACATTACACATATGTCAAATTTTCCCAGGTTCCTTTTATAGACAGTCCATACCTTCCTAAATGGTTGCTCACAATATAGTATATTCTAAAGGTACATAGGTACACTATATATTCTGAAGGTACATAGGTACACTATATTCTGATAGTGCATAAGTACACCTCATTAAAACACCGGAAAAGTGTTTGGGTTAGAAAGTTACCAGGCACAACTCTGTAAAGATGGCTGTGGAAAAACCAGTGAGGTAACACTTACCTGTTGATAATTTGCAATTGTTTTCAATATTTATTGACGACATTTCTTTTTATTTTAACAGTACAGAGTCTATACAGTAAATTATGAATCTACTACATTATGCCATGGACTATACCAATCAAGAGAGGAAATAATAGCAGCTTATTTACCTATCAGTTGCATCAATAATGGCTATTTTATAAAAAAAATAAGCCGAGCTCGAGTAAAACTAATTCCATAGGTTATGCAATATTATGTAGAAATGTATTTAATCTGTTAAAATAAGTCGGTATTCAATGCACGTAAATTGGATGCCAACATTGTATAAGTATCGTCAAGTTGCTATTATTTTTAGAATTTGTTCTCCAAAAATGCTTCTTGTTTTATTAACTAAATAAGAACATCACAAGGCGCTGTAGACATTTGAAACTGTAACTACTTCGACTGAAAAATACGAAAAACGCACATCATGGCATGGACAAGCCAACAGAAAAAGAAAGCTAAGGAATTAGCAGCACCTCCGAGTTGCTTTCAGCAGTACTTAGAAAGACAAGAAGCCTATAACACATATTCAGTGGAATGATAAATGATTACTTTTACTGTTAGGTTTTAAAAAATACTTAACATCTGTAAAAATCAGATTTACATTTTAAAATTAACAATTTCATATCCATGTATTAATTAATCAAGCATATATACCATTTAAAAACTGAACAATAGATCTTGTTATCAATCGTTAAGAATGTTTACAATAACAATTGAAGAGTCCGATAACAATCTTGGTAAATTGGTGCCTGCGATACTATCTCTATTTATTATCTCTGATAATTGTTATGGCTTATAATTACCTAATTGGTAGATTGATTTTCTTTGAGCAATAATCGAATGGAAATATTTAGAAATTATCTCTATTCATTTAGTTTGAAATATTAATATGTTTAT
Source organism: Caprella mutica (assembly GCA_947561585.1). Lineage (NCBI taxonomy): Eukaryota > Metazoa > Arthropoda > Malacostraca > Amphipoda > Caprellidae > Caprella > Caprella mutica. Next base: position 212,126 of record CANNZV010000426.1, read on the forward strand.
TGTGTTCTTGCTTTGCATGAGGTCTTTACGCATAAAGAAGGAGAGAATGCCCGAATACCACTTCTGCTGGAGATCATCCTGTTTCATTTGGGGTGTTTCTCCATTACATTAGTCCTTGTAAATATTCTCTTCAGAGTCTATATTTCCTGCATCACGGATATGTGTTGATCTCACTCAATTGAACAAACATATCCTGAGACCAATCCACCCAACGAAGACACCTAATGAAGCTGTCACCAATATCGCCTGCAATGCAAAATATTTTACCACGCTGGACGCTAAAATTGGATATTGGCAAATCGGGCTCGAAGAAGAGGCTCAGAGACTGAAAACATTTTTAACTCCATTGGGACGTTTCAAATTCTTGCGAGCCCCGATGTTTGATTCAACATATTGGGTAAATTGCACACTGGTACATTCAATAAAGTACAAATATTGCTACTACCGAACCTCACCAGAGGTGGCACGACATCCCTTGATCACACTGTCTTAAGGCCTGGTCACACCGTCTAACTAGATTACGTGCACTCGATAGAGCGCATACCTTTGCCGCCACTTACATATGACCTGACCTCAACCTTTGACCTGTTCGCTCCCAAAATCTGGCTAACTGGTAACATGATAATGACCAATTGTCCCACCAAGTTTCATAAAATATGGTTGAATACTTTTTTATTTTAGTTGGTGAGTTATAAATGATCTTGACCTTGATCTTTGACCTTTGACCCGATCGCTCCTAAAATCTTACAAAGTGTATATTGACCAATCATCCCACCAAGTTTCATACAATATGGTTAAATACTTTTTGAGTTGTAAATAGCCATGACCTTGACCTTTGACCGAGTCGCTCCCAAATTTCTACCAGAAGGTCACTGGACATTGACCAATCGTTTCACTAAATTTCTGGCAATTTGGTTGAATACTTTTCCAGTTATGCGAATAAGAAGATGATAAATAAATAAATTTAAAAAAATGCCGGATAAAATATAACCTTAAGGCCCGATCACACCGTCTTACTAAGGCCCGGTCACACCGTCTTATTAATTGAGGCTCGGTCACACCATCTCATTAAGGCCCGGTCACAACGTCTAATTAAGGCCAGGTCACACCGTGTAATTAAGGCTCGGTCACACCGTCTAATTAAGGCCCGGTCACACTGTCTAATTAAGGCCCGGTTTAACCGTCTAATTAATTAAGGCCCGGTCACAACGTCTAATTAAGGCCAGGTCACACCGTGTAATTAAGGCTCGGTCACACTGTCTATTTAAGGCTCGGTCACACCGTCTAATTAAGGCCCGGTCACACTGTCTAATTAAGGCCCGGTTTAACCGTCTAATTAATTAAGGCTCGGTCACACCGTACGTCTAATTAAGGCCCGGTCACACTGTCTAATTAAGTCTCGGTCACACTGTCTATTTAAGGCTCGGTCACACCGTCTAATTAAGGCCCGGTCAAACTGTCTAATTAAGGCCCGGTCACACCGTCTAATTTATTAAGGCTCGGTCACACCGTCTAATTAAGGCCCGGTCACAACGTCTAATTAAGCCCCGGTCATACCGTCTAATTAAGGCGGTAGGGAGAGGGGCCGAATTTCGAAAACGTGCAAAAATCGAAATATAGAATCGAAAACATGGGCATTGCCCTAGCGATGTACCGTACATGTCGGCGTTGCTATAGATATTGCTTAACGGTAGCAAGCATTGGTTTAGCTGTGACGCAAGCGTTGATAGGTATGGAGTGCTCTGACACCTCCATAACAACACCAAACCGTATTTCATTACCCTAAACCTAATGGATAGCTGCTTCAACGTTCGACACCGTTCCAGCAATCTCGTGTCCGTTCGTAAAACGCTTGCAACCGCTTATCCAAAGTTTGTGTAACATTTATTCACCGCCTGGGCAAAGCTGGCGTAGCAGCGGTGATCCATCGTTCAAGATTTCTACATTGACCTAGCAGAACCAAGCGTCCAAGGACTTTCATCTAATGTGGCCAAACTTCGACTGAGAGTTTTTGAAGCGGTGGTGAACTTTACCGGAGCGGAAAGTTGCCTGCTTCTCACCGCTTGCAATAATTTGTTCAGCTCAAAACTTTCAAAGTGGTAGGAGGGACCATAAGCAGTTGCTGAGCGATTGCGTTGCCTTAACGGAGCTAACTTCTGAGGAACGGTAACCAGTGGCAATGATTTTTTTCACGCTCCAGCAAAATTCTTGTGGTGTGAACGCAAGATGATATACTAAATAAGTGATACACTAACTAGTATATCACAGTGCACTGGTCTGTACATCATCACATTTTTATATTGTGCCTAGATTTACAAGTTAGATAGTTTCAACTTAGGTACATATGTTCTGCGCCATTTGTCGATTTGTACAATCACGCGAATGCGCTGCGCGTTTTAAACCCCCAATGCCGAGCGTGCGTTAATACCTACCTTCATTTTATTTATTATGAAATTGAATATTAATATATGTGTATATTTCATTTTATATATTTTCATTTATACATAATGTATATGAAGATTACTTTGAAAAATTAATCAAAGATGACAAGAAATAAATGACGATTACTTTGAAACCTTCAACATAAATGGCCTTTATGTAATTTGTTGTATCCGTTAGTTTGTTGTACTGCCCACTTTATAATTTTTAATAATGACCTGGCAGGGGGACGCGCTCCGATACATATATGTACAGTATATTAGTATTCGATATCATAATATGTACATAAAATGAAGGTATTAACGGACGTTTGGCATTTGGGGGAGACAAACGTACGGTATATTCTCGAGGTTGTATAAATCGCTAAATGGCAAGGAACACATAGATAGACAGGTGCACCGGCAGTTGGACCCAGAACAATTGGGCCCAAAAAAATTAAGCCCAGAAAAAAATTGGGCAGAAGACACAATAAAGAAGTGTTAGTTTTTTTACTAGGGAAGTGACAATTATTATCTTTGAAATATGCTTTATGTTCTATAAAAATATGTTTATATTCTTTTAATTCGATTGATATACTTGATAGGGTATATATTAGGAAGCCCCTTAAATCACATTTGGATGCTAATCTCATATTTCAATAAAATGAAAATCTTTGAATTATAAGTATTTAAATAAGTCGTACTATTTTCAATCATGTTATATGGATCTAATGTGTAGTGTACATCGTCTGACAAAGACAAATATTTGGTAAAAAATGGGTAAATTTTAAAGGTTATACGTTACATTGAACAGTTGTTTGAACAGTTTTTGGGATAAAATGAGATTATGAGAATATACATTTTGTAATGATAATTCATAAACCTCTTCAATAATGAACACTGAACAGGCTTCAAAAAAAAATCTCATGATCTTTAACTCAATTTGTATGATCCAATAATTTCGACATGTCTAAAATACCAACATTCTTATTTTCTATTGTTTCTTCATCTTGAATACATAGCTATATTCTTATTTTCTATTGGTTACATCATTACGCATTCACTTCATAGGAGTTGCTTACATGACCTATCTCAGAATAGAAAATTATTGTAGTTAAAAGAATAATAGTAATTATCCATCAAAAGAGTATGTTCTATTAAAAACTATATATTTTTCATAATGAGAATAGTTTTTCATGTAAGGAATATTCTTTATTTTAAATATGCTAAATACTATATTTTTTAAACAAAGCGAATATTGTCACAACCCTATAGTTACTACAGTAGCAAGGGTCTTTAATTAAGTTAATACAGTAAACTCTGAAAAAATTGGGCAAATATTATAATTGTCTTGGAGCCCAATTGTCGTAGGCCCAATTGCCCGGGGCCCAATTGTCGGGGCCCAACTGTAAGTCCACGAGATAGACTAGATGGGAACATACAAGAAGGGAGTTACGTGTCTTTTTAGCTTATGTTCTAAGGGGGTCGTATCCGGTGAGGTGAAGGCTTTGATAACACCAAAAACCAACCCATCTAGCAATCTCAAAGTTATCGCGACCGCTAATTCGTGTACGCGACCTTTTTGTAATCTCGAGAAAACGAGCAGCGTAATCCTAATTTAGCGTGCATGGTAAATTGAGTGAAAAATTGTTCCTGTCATATTATTAACACATAATATGTATTTCTTTTTCAATATCAATTGGAAGCAAAAGTAGGATTAAAATGGCAAAATCTTTATTAGGAATTATTGGATCATATGATTCCTATTGCAATTAAAAGAATTTAATTACTAGCTTTTCAACAAATTTAAATATGAAGAGGTCATTTTATTAAATGGTTAGTATTTATTATTCATAATAAATTAAAACAATATATGCAAATTAAATTTCTTAAATAATATCAGTTTATTCCCTTTCTTAGGGGAAAGCATTATCCTTTTTTATACTTTCCATGTTTAAGTTCTCATCATTCCTCTTTTTTAGTACTCTCCCTTTCTTGAGTCTATTCCTTTCGTTTTCCGTCCACTCCCTTTCTTCTTTCTATCCTTTCCGTGCTTTAGTTCACACAGTTCATTTTTTCAGTTGAGTGTTTCTCACGCAATGTCAGTGCAGGGGAAAGTAAAACAACTGCAATGAAACTAAGAACAGATGCTATGGTCACTGTACTATCGAGGAAAAGAGTCACTGTGATGATGTACTATCAGAGAAAAGAGTCACTGTGATGATGTACTATCAGAGAGAAGAGTCATTGTGAAGATGTACTATCTGAGAAAAGAGTCACTGTGATGATGTACTATCAGAGAAAAGAGTCACTGTGATGATGTACTATCAGAGAAAAGAGTCACTGTGATGATGTACTATCAGAGAAAAGAGTCACTGTGATGATGTACTATCAGGGAAAAGAGTCACTGTGAAGATGTACTATCAGAGAAAAGAGTCATTGTGATGATGTACTATCAGAGAAAAGAGTCACTGTGAAGATGTACTATCAGAGAAAAGAGTCACTGTGATGATGTACTATTAGAGAAAAGAGTCACTGTGATGATGTACTATAAGAGAAAAGAGTCACTGTGATGATGTACTATTAGAGAAAAGAGTCACTGTGATGATGTACTATAAGAGAAAAGAGTCACTGTGATAATGTACTACCAGAGAAAAGAGTCACTGGGATGATGTACTATCAGAGAAAAGAGTCACTGTGATGATGTACTATCAGAGAAAAGAGTCACTGTGATGATGTACTATTAGAGAAAAGAGTCACTGTGATGATGTACTATAAGAGAAAAGAGTCACTGTGATAATGTACTAACAGAGAAAAGAGTCACTGGGATGATGTACTATCAGAGAAAAGAGTCACTGTGATGATGTACTATCAGAGAAAAGAGTCACTGTGATGATGTACTATCAGAGAAAAGAGTCACTGTGATGATGTACTATAAGAGAAAACAGTCACTGTGATAATGTACTAACAGAGAAAAGAGTCACTGGGATGATGTACTATCAGAGAAAAGAGTCACTGTGATGATATACTATCTGAGAGAAGAGTCATTGTGAAGATGTACTATCAGAGAAAAGAGTCACAGTGATGATGTACTATCAGAGGAAAGAGTCACTGTGATGATGTACTATCAGAGAAAAGAGTCACAGTGATGATGTACTATCAGAGGAAAGAGTCACTGTGATAATGTACTAACAGAGAAAAAAGTCACTGTGATGATGTACTATCAGAGAAAAGAGTCACTGTGATGATGTACTATCAGAGAAAAGAGTCACTGTGATGATGTACTATCAGAGAAAAGAGTCACTGTGATGATGTACTATCAGAGGAAAGAGTCACTGTGATAATGTACTATCAGAGAAAAGAGTCACTGTGATGATGTACTATCTTAGAAAAGAGTCACTGTGATGATGTACTATCAGAGAAAAGAGTCACTGTGATCATGTCCGATTTCCAGGCCATTTCTGAATATATTTGAGTTGCCTAGGACATTTGAAATTTTGTACAAAATCATGTTTTCCCATGAATTTTGAAAGAAATCTTCTTGCCCTTATGTTATGAAATAGGTAAACTTAGTTATTATGTTATAAAATAAGTTTCTTTCTAGAGTACATAACCATGTTATTGGTTTATTAATAAATTATTAATGTTTTTTCCTCATTCTTGCATATACTATAACTGACTACAGTCTAACGGCGTTACATTCGATCAATTTGGAAGGGTGGGGGCAACTGTAAACATTGTCGTACCAGTCTGATTTTTGGCACAGTTCTTCACAGTTTATGTCATATTTGGCAAAATGTAGTAAAAATAACGATTTAAAAAAATGCAATTGTTAATCATGTCAGAATTCGCTCAAATTGCAGTAAATTCCTTGTGACAAAATCGATACTTCACTGTTCACTGCTTTTTATTTAGGTTGATTGATTGGACAGTAAAACAGTCACTTACATTTCTAATGTTTATACACTGTGGATCACTGTAATGTTTACGTTTATAAATTAGTGCAGCTATATTATAATACATATTAATAACTTTATTTTATAGTAAAAAATCATATAGTATACATATTGAATAGTGTACGGATCGCTAACCATACCTTATTGTATGGTTGTAGATACCAAGACTACACCTGCACCATTTATAGTGTACCTAACTAGTAACCTAAATCTAATGTATATGAGTTTATATTTTTAAAATAGTCATCGTTAATTATCTTTTTTTCCATTTAAGATAAATAATGAGGGAATATATTTCAGATGCAGTTGACTGTGATACAACTGATGATGTTGCTGTGTGATTTATTACATACATGTTTGTTGCTGTGTGATTTATTACATACATGTTTGTTGCTGTGTGATTTATTACATACATGTTTGTTGCTGTGTGATTTATTACATACATGTTTGTTGCTGTGTAGTTTGTTACATACTTTATACAATAATAAATTTTGCTTTATAGTATGTTACATTCTTCATACATTCGTGTAAGTTCCTGTGGTGAGCTTTTAATACATTCTCTTAGTAATCACTCATATTTTGTAACTACTGTAACATCATTATGATGTGTTATATAAACAGAAAGAAAATATTCAAGAAATATATAAAGACGCTAGTTAAACTAAGAAATTTATAGATATTTCAACCTTTAGTAATTGGAAATGGATTACTATTTAGAAAGATACTTTTTAGATAATATTGTACTGTAATAAAATTTATTATTAATTCATTTCAAATCTATTATAATTTTTTGTGAAAATTTAGTATTACACTTTTAGTGAAAATTATTTGTTTTAGTAAAAAATTATTACAAGTTCGGCCAAAGTTTATTATAGCTTTAGTCAAAATTAAAACAATTTTAGTAAAAAAATATCATATTTTTAGTAGAAATGTATTGCATTTTTACTAAAAATTTATCATATCTCCAGTTAAATTAAATTTATTGTATTTTTAATTGAATTAGATTCTACAGTTAGTTAAAATAATAATTCGAGTTAAATATTGTAATTTACTCAGTAACACAGACATCATAAAGTACCATTGTTCTCAATAGATAAAATAGTGTTTAGAGCAATGACTGTCAGTGGAAACTGTCCCTTCTACTGATAAGAGATAAGGTGTCTCTAGGTCTAAGATAAGACACTGATAAGATCAAAAAGAAACCATGCCGCCCCCTCTCTAAAGCTAAATCAACTATTGGTATATTTTACTTCCATTTATTCATTGTAGAAGCTGTAATATTTCAAAATGAAACATACAGATTGATGCTTGATTGTATCAGTTATATGTCCTGATTTAACCATTTTCTTAAAAGAATTATGATTAACAAATTGGAAGCAATGGAATGAGTAATATCATTTAAAAAAAACTAATTAACTTGATAATCATTATACTATAATATTTAAATATTAAGTGTAAAAAAAAATCCGGCAAATAGATTGCTTCTGTTTTTTCTCTTCTAAGAAGTTTGTTTCAAATATGTTTCATTTTCTATTCATATCCCTAATTATAATTATTAAGTTTACATCGGAATGCCTTATGTTAAGCTTTACTCATATGAAATCACTAAACGGTGCAAGCTCCTCCTTCATTGATTTCCAGATATAGTTGTTAACAACGAAATAATTTCACCCCTAAATCAACAGTTGTAGGAATATCGCCTCTAGAAAATTTATTTCAGAAAAGTTCGCTTCAAGAAAATTCACAGGATATTTTTTTGATGGCACATTTGTAGTATACGTAGCAAATTATGTAATCTCAACGATCTTATTTTAAGTACCTTTTGCTGGTAAACCGTAAAGTATATATTTTGTCACTACAGTAGAACTGCTCTATAGTGAACTTCAACTAGTTCACTATAGAGTATAGAGCATTGAAGAGTTGAATAGAAAACTGGCCTTTTTATTGCAGACAACTCAATCATTTTCTTTCTTTTTAAAATAAATTCACTATACAGGGTATTTCATTTCTCAGAACTCTAAAAATCACATGACTTCAATAAAGAGGAGTTGCACTGCTAGAAACTCCTCTTTCATGAAATAGAAACTAATTCACTATTTAGAGATGCATAGAAAACTCAAAGCAATTTGTTGCAGCGAAAGTTAGATCATTATATATGAGTTTACTAATCATAATGATTCACTAAATATGAGTTCAATGTAGAGTAGTTCTACTGTCTATTGAACCCAATTGGGAAGGCTGACGCCCCCCATGCAGCCTGTGGGGGTTCGCCCCCACACCCCCAATTTAGTGGTAAGCATAACCTAACCTTATTAAATGCATTTATTAAGTACGGATTATTGTTGGACATAATTTGCATGGGTTTCTTAAGCTGAAAGTTAAATAAATTGCAGCGAATTTTCTTACGGCGAAATATCCGGACATAAAAGGGACAATTTTTTACATTACCTTAAAATGTTATCTGTTAATTCTCCTCACTTTTTCATCCATACACTATTCATATGCTTATTAATATTCTGCCGACTCATTCTTTTTAGTTTTTGTGATTGGTCGGTAGAAAGTTCTTCTGAAAGATTAAATTTTTTTGCCCTGAGCATACGCTTCCACAGCCAAAAAGCAAAAACGTTTGCAACAGCATAAGGATCCGTCATTTCTAGCTGTGTTTTCTAAATGGGAAAGTTTGTTTGTTATTAGACACGTAAAACTAACAAAAAACACTAAATCAAATCTTACATACTTTGTAATGTTGTTTCCATTTTCAAATCTCTCGATCTGTAAATAGAAGAAATAAAGAAATTACTCAATGATTGAATTTTCACTTTCGAATATCATAAAATATATTTTCATTATGAAATAATTTCATTAGATTTAACGGCAGATTTTCATTACTGTTACAAATAATAATCAGCTATTGCTAGGAATAGGTAAGTCAGCTGTAAATAAGTATGGAATATCAGTTTTCAATAAACTTTTTTTTTTCAATATGTTCAAATATTGTAATTCTTCATTGCAACCAAAATAATATTGCATTGTCTTAATTTAATCAACTAAATTAAATACTGGAAGTATATGAATAAATTACATTCTATATGAGCTTAACATATTTAAAACCTCCGTCAACTATTAATTATGCATGTTTTTAGAAACTGAAACGTACACTTTTAATTGGTTATTAGCTAAATTGTTAGATTGAAATTTGTCAGCTTTTGAAAATTTTACTGAATTCCATAAAAATCTATAAAGGTTTACAATTAACAATAAATCATAAAAGGAAAACGTCTAAATCTCAAAATTGTAAGATGCTTCAAAATGGGAATGCTCGTCTGTATCTTTTATTACAATTTATAGTGTTATGCTGTTAATTATTAATCAATTGATATCATATTGACAGATATAATATTATGTTAAGTAGAACAAGAAATTTAATACAGACTATACACCACATCGCCCTTTTTGATTTTATTTCTTCTATATTATTTTCAAGCAATGAAGTTGAATTTCTACAACTAAAATGGCTTAGGTTTACAATAAATCTTCTGAATGACCACGCAAAATTTTACTTTGCCTGCAGCAAATATAATAACATGTGAGGAATAAATCCAGGCAACGTATTCCAAGGATCGAAAGAAACACCAGGTCAACTGCTCTAATGTAATGTTTAAGTTGGGGGATATACACAGGAGATGTATTGGTGATATGACGACTGAATTACTACTGACTAGGTTTACAAATTCAAAGCCTATATAAATGTGCGAGGTTATACATTATTGGAACGTACTATACAGTCTTTTAAATACCTATATATTCATATATTCAACATATTGTACATAATATTTACACAAATTAATAATTTGTACACTCCCACCGACAACAAAAAATATAGAATTCGTATTGAAATGATCGGTAAGAACATAAATATCTTTAATACTAACATTTAAGAATTTGTAGAAGGATTAACAATAAAAAGTTTTTTACTGAACAAATCTAAAATCAATCTTAAATAGTTCTACTTTCCGAAACATTTTAAATTTTTACAAAAATACAAAAACCCTCCCCACACAATCAATGAAGTCTAAATCGCTCCATAGCTTTCACAGCTGCTTCTCTTCTAGGTACAGTACGAATAATAGTTTCCTTAGGGGAAGTGTTAATCGGTTCAAAATCGTCTACAATTTCTAAATTTACTAACTTTATAATAGGTCTAGTTATCACACCCTTACAAGTTTTTAATGTAGCACTCCTAATATTTCCATCGTTACTTTCCTTCAAGCTAATTATCTTACCAAGGCGCCACACTGAACGAGGAAGACTATCGGCTATTAGAACGATTGACCCAATTTTCAAGTTACACTTTTTACCAAGAAGAGATCTATCTCTTTCACGTAATGCTTTCAAGTATTCCTCTGTCCAGCGTGACCAAAAATGATCAAGCAATGAATTCAAAATAATATTGCGCTTAGATAATGCTAAGTTATTACAACTAAATTCAGGATCCAATATATAGTCACTATCAATACATTGAGAAGCAATACAATTTAAATTTCTACCATATATCAAATGAGATGGAGTAAGTGGTTCGTCGTCGATGGAGTCTGTCATGTAAGCGAGTGGTCTATTATTTAACTGACATTCAATTTCGCATAGCAAAGTACGTAGTTCCCGTTCAGTTATTAATTTAGTACCAATAATCTTTTTCAAACAAAGTTTAGTCATGCCTATCAAACGTTCCCAGGTTCCACCAAAATGTGGCGCACGGGAAGGAATAAATGACCAATTTACTCTCATGTTATTAAGTTCTTCTTTTACTTTAATCACTCTACTCAAATCATAAAGATAATTATTTCCAAATTTAAAATTACCCGCATTGTCGCTAAACATGACAGATGGACATGAACGACGAGCCACAAAACGTCTAAAAGCATGAATAAAGGTATCTCCTGTCAAATCCTCAGCTAATTCTAAGTGAATAGCTCTTGTTGTCATGCAAGTGAACAAACAAATGTAAACTTTCTCTACAGCGTCTTTAATTTTAACGTTTAATGGACCGGCATAATCCACGCCTGTGTAGGTAAATGGCAAACTTTGAGATACTCTAATTCTAGGTAGGGGAGAAGTGTCAGAAGATTTCATAAGTCTACCGTGATGCCTTTTACATATTATACAATCTCTCACAAATTTTTTAAGTCGCTGCCTCCCCTTGATTATCCAAAATCGTTCCCTAATATTAGCAAGTAATAAATTGACACCGCCATGTAGAGAAAGCTCATGATAGTAATTGACAATTAAAGTGCATAGATGAGAATTTGAAGGCAATAAAATAGGAAATCTAGCGGAATGAGATAGTTCTGAATTACCTAATCTACCCTTACATTTTATAAGATCATCTTCTAGAAATAAATTCAACTGGCTAACAATATTAGGCATTGGAACATTTTTTCCATTGCATTTAATGTAACTAAACACATCACTATAATATAATTTCTGGCTCAAATTAATCAATTTGTTCTCTGATTCCACTAACTCAATGGGAGACAAATCATGAGGGCCGTTTGATTTGTTACGTTTCTTAAGTCTGTCTATAAATTGAATCACATAAGCAAAGACTCTTACAGTTTTACGAAAGTTACTAAACCTTTTAACAAAATTTTCGAACCATTCTATTCGAGAACATAATTCTTCTGTCTGAGCAGTATTAGTTACGTTAGTCGAAATGATTTCATAATCGTTGAGCAAAGGAGTAGTTTTTTCAGGCCACATAGATTTGTCACCTAACCAGTCAGGTCCATTGAACCATACCGAATTACCAGTAAAGGAATCAGCAGCAATCCCTCTCGTCAAGTAGTCAGCCGGATTATTTTTACCGTTAATGAAATTCCAATTAGCGTTAGTTGCAAGTAATTTAATTTTTTCGACTCTTTTTCGTACATAGTTTTTACTAAATTTGGTTGAATTAATCCACGAAAGAGCTATTTGACTGTCTGACCAAATATTAACTGATTTTACGTTACACACTTTTCTCAGGGATTCAATAGTGTAATTTACAAGTTTAGAAGCAACTTCAGCACCTAACAATTCTAAGCTTGACAAAGTGACTGGTTTGACAGGAGCGACTCTTGCTTTTGCAATAAAGAAATTAATTCTAGTCCCACATTTAAAATAAAGAACAGCACCATAGGCCTTGGTACTAGCATCACAAAAACAACATATCTCTACATCACATAAATTTACAGATCTAGGTATATCTATCTGCTGGCAATAATTCAAATCACTGGCTAGGCTAATCCACCTTGAGCGAATATCATCCGTCAATGGTTGATCCCACTGAACTTTCAATTTCCAAATATCTTGGATGAGTATACGAGAAGCAATTGTAACTGGTAGCAAAATTCCTAACGGATCGAAAATCTTTGAACATTCGCTCAATATGGATCGCTTAGTTATGTTCTCAAAATTGGTAATATAATTACACTTTAAATAACATCCTATCAGAATCAACATCCCAAAGCATTCCTAGAACATTAATTTTTTCCCCATTTATGGCCTTGTCATCCCTGATATCTGATGGAATTATTGAGTTTAATTTACTAGAATTTGAGACCCACGATCTTAATTTAAAATTAGCCTGATTCATAACCCCGCAAGATTCATTAAAAAATTCAATTAAATCAGACTCAGTTTTAGTAGAATAGACTACATTATCGACATATAAAGAATCTTCCAAATTTCTAATTATCTCACTACGATATTGTTCTAAATGAACCCTAATGCTTAAATTCAATAGAAATTGTCTACAGGTTGCTCCAAATAACACTACTCTAAATCTATAAACAGTTATAGGGCTATCGGGGTCGTGAGGATCATCTGGCCATAGAAACCTTGTTACGTTACGATCATCATACTCCAATTCAACCATGAGAAAAGCCTTCATTATGTCAGATATGCAAGCATATTCAAACGCCCTGAATCGCAGTAAAATAGCGATCATTTCATTCAACAGTACAGGGCCGGAATATAAACAATCATTTAAACTAAGTAAATCTGGTTTAGCCTTAGATGAACAGTCAAAAACTATCCTGAGAGGAGTAGTAGAAGACGAAGATTTAATTATCCCATGGTGAGGAATATAATGAACCTTACCTACATCTTTCTCAGTTAAATCTACCTTCTCAATGAAATTATTTGCTAATTGTTCCTTAATTTGATTATCATACTGATCTAATCTAGCTTTATCTTTACGTAAAGATTTCAAAAGAGAGTTCAGCCTACGAAAACTATTGTTATAATTCAATGGCAAATCTGCTTTTTCGTTTTTCCAAGGTAACCTAGCTATAAAATGGTTATCTTCAAATCTAGAACAATGTTTAAAATCTGAAAGCCCATCGCCATAGTCTTCTAAAGAATCTAACTTCCAAAGTCTCTCAAGCTGTAAGTCTACAGTATCCTCTATGCCAATCTTAAGAACAGTTACATTTTCTACGTTAATATGATCAGATGAACGCTCACGATTAATAATTGGTCCGGAAACAAGTGTTCCAAATTTTGAAGGAGTTAAAGTAACAGTATCCCTAATAGGTGAATAAACAAATTTACCGTAATGATCCGCCCCAATCAAAAGAGATAAAGAAACTATATCGCACTCATCCAAATCTGCTAATCTAAATCCCTCGTTCAGTAACTTTTTAACTAATCCAGCTCGACCTGGCATGGAAATCTTTGAAGGTAGTTTTTCAACTACTATCACATCAATAGGTATAATCTCACTTTCTAGTATAATGTTAATACGAATAAGATCATAGAGTTCACTGTTAAGAGAATTGCAAAATCCGCTAATAGTTAACCTAATACTTCCTAACTTCTCATACTTTATGCTACTTAATAAACTTTTTAGGATGAATGATCTCTGAGAACCTAGATCCAACAAAGCAGTAGCATGAGTTTTCCTATCTAAATTATTGCTCTCTACTTTAACTGAAGCAGTTGGAAGAATTACGCTATATTTATTTTCGGCATCACCTATGCCAATAGAGTTTGTAGCCGAGCCAGTCTCCACAGCCACAGAGTGTTGCGCTGCCCGTTTGTCATTGTTCCTGCCTCTGTTCATGTATGAGTTGTTGGGAACTCTAGCGGTTAGAAATCTTTGTCTGCCATGCTGCTCTGATGAATTACAAAGGATTGTATGATGCCTGCCATTACATTTCCGACAGTTAGCAGATGAAACACACTGTCTGCTGCCATGACCTTCTCTCAAACAATTGAAGCATAGTTTGAGCTTCTTTATCTGATCTCGTCTGTCTTTCGTAGATGCGTATTTATCACAATTAAATACAATATGTAAAGGAGATTTACAAAGGTAACATGCTTTTACTGGACGAACATTAGTAGAGAGAATAGTCGCCTTGTTGTAAGATTCGTATGCTTCTGAGTGTGCACCATGCACATGCATCTGATCGTTCAAGTTACTCGCTGGATCTGACGCTTTCAGATGATTTATCTCTATCTCGATTGCTGTTCGAAGAGATTCGAGATCCCAATTATCACGCTGGCTTTCTCTATTCAAGTGATCTTGAATAACTGGTGGTAGCTTTCGCAGTAGGATTGTCGCAAACACAAATCCAGCAGAGTCTATATCTGCATTCAGACTCTTCATTGCCCGTAAATGACCTTCGTACGATGATCTGAATGTCGACAACTCCTGCCCGGTTGGCCCAGGAGGTTCCAGATCCAAAATGGCGCATAGGTGTGCGTTCACAACATATGCAGTTTTGCCATACGTTTTCTTCAGAAGCTCGATTGCTTCTAAATATTCGCCATCCGTAGAGTTGAATCCTCGTAATAGTTTAGCTGCCTCGCCAGTTAACTGAGAGGTCAAGTAATGGAATTTCGATGCATTCCCCAAATCGGCTCGTTGATGCACAGTTGAGTCGTATAAGTCCCAAAATGTCTGCCAGTTCAAGAAACTACCGTCGAATTTAGGTAATTCTATGATAGGCAGTCTTACGTTTTTAGCATGAAACTGCTTCTCGTCGGTTTCTTCTTTAGTTCGATTTAGAGCCTCATCTGCTTTAAATAGTATCTCGTCGATTGACATGCTGATCTCTGTGCACTGCCTGATCTCGTCGCTTAGCAATTCGACATCAATTGCTTCCTGAACATCATCGTTCAAAGCCTCTAATTTTTCGGCTTGCTTAGCTAGTTCGCACTTAAATTTACGTAAGTTAGAACAGTTTATCACTTCACAGGTTAAAATTTCGTCAATAGTTTCATACAATCTCTGTATTTCATCGCGATATCCCCCACGACGAGTGATTAGTTTCTTCAATGGCCTCATAATTAGAGCAGTGGTCACGGCACCAAATTTATGTGAGGAATAAATCCAGGCAACGTATTCCAAGGATCGAAAGAAACACCAGGTCAACTGCTCTAATGTAATGTTTAAGTTGGGGGATATATACAGGAGATGTATTGGTGATATGACGACTGAATTACTACTGACTAGGTTTACAAATTCAAAGCCTATATAAATGTGCGAGGTTATACATTATTGGAACGTACTATACAGTCTTTTAAATACCTATATATTCATATATTCAACATATTGTACATAATATTTACACAAATTAATAATTTGTACATAACAAAAAATAACGTGTGTCACTGCTTATGAAATTAATGAATGTCATATAAGAACTATGAATGTCATATAAGAACTATGAATGTCATATGAGAACTATGAATGTCATATAAGAACTATGAATGTCATATAAGAACTATGAATGTCATATGAGAACTATGAATGTCATATAAGAACTATGAATGTCATATAAGAACTATGAATGTCATATAAGAACTATGAATGTCATATAAGAACTATGAATGTCATATGAGAACTATGAATGTCATATAAGAACTATGAATGTCATATAAGAACTATGAATGTCATATGAGAACTATGAATGTCATATAAGAACTATGAATGTCATATAAGAACTATGAATGTCATATAAGAACTATGAATGTCATATAAGAACTATGAATGTCATATAAGAACTATGAATGTCATATGAGAACTATGAATGTCATATAAGAACTATGAATGTCATATAAGAACTATGAATGTCATATAAGAACTATGAATGTCATATGAGAACTATGAATGTCATATAAGAACTATGAATGTCATATGAGAACTATGAATGTCATATAAGAACTATGAATGTCATATAAGAACTATGAATGTCATATAAGAACTATGAATGTCATATAAGAACTATGAATGTCATATGAGAACTATGAATGTCATATGAGAACTATGAATGTCATATAAGAACTATGAATGTCATATAAGAACTATGAATGTCAGATAAGAACTATGAATGTCATATGAGAACTATGAATGTCATATAAGAACTATGAATGTCATATAAGAACTATGAATGTCATATATGAACTATGAATGTCATATAAGAACTATGAATGTCATATGAGAACTGAAATGTGAAGAGAATATTTCAAATGTTGATTATGCAATATATAGTCTGAGGGAGAAGGGAGCATATTAATTGTAATTAATGCCAGTGTATTTATCACAGTCTAATTCACTAATGTATTAGCCTAATAATGTATTACCAGTAAATGTCATTGAAAGAAATGAACACTTAAAATATAGTGTAAAGTTACAATTAATACCAGATTTGAATTATACCAGAATAAAATAACGTATTGGCTAAAATATGAATATTTTAATTTAAAAATAACCTATTTAAATTTTCATTCGTTATTTAATTCGCATTTGTTAAATGCAACTTTACCCTATAGTGGACTAATGACTAATCTGTACCAAATATCTATTATTCAATTTATTCCTTTTCCGAAATACTTACTCGAGAACATGAAAATTATGATATAAAGAAAGCAATAAACTTTATTCTTCAAATATAAGAATTGTACAGCCAAAGAAAAGTATCCGTAATGATTTTTGACATTTTACTAATTTCTCATTTGCAGATATAAAATTTACTAATTGTAATGATTGGAGGGAGATATTTTATAATTGGTCTGGTTACACGATGACAAGTTTGTAAGATTTGAAAATACAAGGAAATTAGAAAACGGTGATTTGAGAAATTTTCATAATGTGGAGACGCTTTTCTCTGATAATTGGACTTTTTAATTTATCCCATAACTGTTTGGTTTATCATTTGTGATGAAATTGATTTATTTTGTCCACCACATAATATGTTAGAAAAAGAAAAGTCTCTTTTTCACATTCAGATATTTTTTATATCGGGTCTGTATTGAATGTAAGAATAAATTCCAATGGACATACAATTTTATACTAAATACCTACTTTTTTGTTTTTTCGTGATATTAAAATACTGTAAAACACTAATAAATACTACATTACAATGGTGAAGATGAATAATTGAAAAAAAAAACTAAATCTATTGTAAGGAGATAAGATGCCGTGATTTTTGTGACACGTTTATATTATAGGTAGGACCTCTCCACTCTAAATTAAAAAAAAAACTGGAATTGCTTTACATTTTTAGAGCTAAGGTTATATATAACATATCACAGTTAACAAAAAAGAAATCGATCAAGTATTCTATTCATAATGAAGTATATAAGAAATATTCACATTCAAACTTTCACTCTTTCTAAGATTCAATAGGAGAACAAGAACTGCAATCTAACTTATCACGCATTGTCGTAAATTTAATGGTAATTAGGTATATAGGTTCACTTTTAGGTACCTAATGTTTTTTAATGTAGATACCAGTATAGGTTGCCATTTATAATGTGTCTAAAAGCTTTATTATAGTTTTGAATTTTTCAAGATTCAATGGATCCTTTTTCTTCGCTTGAAATTCTGAGGTTAGAAGTGAAATCTCAAGAATAACTTAAATCACATGTTATGAATAAAAATAAAGAGCCAAATTAGAAATGGTTTGCAGTTTTGTAATCAGTGACCTTAGCTCTAATGAATAGAGTAATAAAAAATTTAGAGTACAGGGGACCTTAAGACAATAAATAAGTTGTTGTTGGTAGGGAGAGATAAGAATATGAGTAAATATGGTGTGAAAGAAAACACTTATGCATGAGAAATGTAGCACGTGACTTAGTTAGTTTGACTACTTGGAAGTTGCACGCAAATCTGTGGTAAACATATAGTGTCAACCTTAGTGATTGATAAGGATATTATCACCAAATGGCGTAATAAATTTCTGGTAACGAGATTATTCAATATCATCTATGTAAATTGTAAAGACCAATAATTATATTGGTCTACCCCCAGGCAAGAAGGATTTATTCCTAGGATACTAAGGGAATATCCAAGGGATAAATCCTTCTTGTCATGCATGTTCTTGACTAATTACGTAAGTAACTAGATAATGAATTCTAGGGATAGTTTTCTTGTTATCAGCAAACTAGAGCGTGTAAGCCTATCATCTGTTGGATTATCACCTTCTTGGTATATAAAGCGATTCTTGCACTTTTAATCTGATGTAGATATTGCATTGAAGATTCATTATTAATATTCTCAAAGATGGAGTTGAAAAAGGTTCTTGCTGTGGTTTTCGCAGTAGCCATTATCCCTGAGATAGGTAATTCACGCAATATATTTGTTAATTATTTCCAGACTTTTCTATGCAATTTCCAATAATCTGCGTGATATCAATTCACTGATTATATCTATTATAATCTATGTTTTATGGACTATTTCTAATATGATATTATCATTACAATTTAAGATTCATGAATAACCTAATAAAAAAGGAGATCGAACCTTATTCTTTTTTTAGAATAAGGTTCTCTCATTTGTAACCTAGTAAAGGAAGAAAACCCATATTTAATAATAACTAAACGAAAGTACTAAATAAAATCCTAAAAGTCAAACACCCTAACTTATTGCTATATAATCTATCGTAGCAAATGTTATAAACTATTATTGATGTAATTTAATCTCATAATAACCTTATTGAATTTCTCTGAAACAGCTCAAACTACAGACGGAAATGATGTAATATGTATGCCTTTCTGTGGACCTGTATGCAATTGTGACAATAATGGCGACTATTACGTCCACCCAGCAGATTGTGGCCAGTTCTACCTATGCAGCAACGGCAGAGCCTTACTCAACGAATGTCCCGCAGATCTCTACTTCAACCCTACACTTGAAATTTGCGATCAGCAGGAGAATGTTGACTGTGCTGCCAACCCCAACTATGAATGCAATGATTAACTAATTTGGTTATAGAACTTAGAAATTAAAAGTTGATATGGTTTATAATTGATTATTATTTCCACATTAAACACAGGATGAAATTTTGTCCGGTAATTTCAGTCAAACCTAAACACTTAAAGAAAGAAAGGTGAAAAAATCAGAAACATTAAAACTACACAGTATTATGAAGCTAAATGTGTTCCTGTCTTGTTTTTAAAAAATATTTAAATATTTTCAATTTGAAGTCTTTCTATAATGTTACAAAATTACAGGCACAGGTTAGTTCAGCCAAAAGTATATAGAGGTTGACTAACTAGAAGTCATAATTCAGAGGTATAATTCATTGACATTTGACCAGGTTATAATATACTAACCAAGATCAAAATACTTTGACCATCGACCAAGGATAAAATCTCCCGGCCGCTAATCAAAGATGTTATCTCCTAACCATTTCGATATTTGTCAGTGGTTTTATTTTTGGTTGGTCAGTAGTCAGGTTATACCATTTGATATGACTAAATATTTATAGTTGGTCATTGGTCAAATTATACCATTGGATATGACTCAATAATTATTGTAGTTTGTCAATACCGTATCAGGAGATTAACCTGTGTGCTAGTGTGTAGTCTATATGTACCTATATTACTAATTTTAAACTTATACATGCGTGGTTTTTCTGTATCTTGGCATGATATAATTAGTCAACTGATCTTGATAAGAAATAAAATTCTAGAACTAACTTGTACTTTTTAAAATTATTTTGAAGTTTGGCTTAAACCAGCGGACACTGACGTGAATAAGTATAGGAAATGTCAACATGAAAAGTAACTACAATAATCTGAAATATCAAATTGTTATGGGTCTAGGACCGAAACTTTCTCATCATACTTTACATTCCCATGTTAATATTTCTTAAATATTTATACGCTGTAAATTATCATAATTCTATGATCAAGTTTACCAATACTTTCACGGAAGAAAAAGGATTAATACTTACTTTTAGATATTGAAAATAGTCCTAAATCTTTCTTTCCAACAGTCAATAAATATTTAATATATTTAAACGAGAATACAATCAGCATCTTCTAAATCAATAAATAATATCAGGTAATAATATTTTCGTTTGTAAAACAGTGAAATGTTTCTAATAGCTTGGTCTTGTCATAAAGATTAAGACTTTTTCTTTCTAGGAATGAAGTACTTTTATGTCAATTAATTAATCATACTGTCTAGACTGCCATTAATAATTGGTTGGTATTTTCAAGTCAAGTTATATTTGGTAAAAAGAATTTCTAGGAAGTTTCACCACTGGGCTGCTTAATTAACATAAGAAATAAGTCTGTACGTACGTACGCCTGTTTCTTTAAAACAAAAAGAAAATACATTGAAAGTTAATCATATAAATTATTGAAAATAATTATTATTATAATAAATCATATGAAACATACTCAGTACATTTTTAAGATACACTTTTCGAAAAAAAATAACAATTTTGATTTATTGTTTATTGTTTATTGAGAAACTGTTATATACATATATTACATAATTAGAAAAAAAAACTTTTATATAAAAACTTCTGAGACACAAAAAATAATTGTAACTAAAATGTATACACAGTTGATTCTAAAAAAGTCTAGAAGCTTGTAGAATCTAAAAATATAAACAGTATGTACATAAGAAATATTAAAATCCTACCTAAGTTACCGGTATTAAAATTTCTCTATATTGGTTAAAACAGTAATCTTTATATTTCTTTTTAAAAACATAGTTTGACATTGGTTGTCTTAAAAATTCTGGTAATTTATTAAAAGCTTCTATTGATCTAAAAATAGTAAAATTTCTTTGACTTTCTAATCTAATAGGAGGAAGGTTCAAATTTGTGCCCCTTGTGTGATGGTTATGGGAAGGGATAAAATTAATAAAATATTGTTCTAAAAGATCTGGTTCGTAAAAAAGTGCTTTTCTTAAAAACGATAATAAAAAATAATCGCACACATCATCAAATTTAAGAATCTTAAGTTTAAAATACATTGTGTTTGTTGGCATTAAAGGAGTAAAATTTTCATCTCTTTTTACATTTAAAATAATTCTTAAAATATCATTTAATAAAATTCTGATGCGACTTAAATGGACGTTAAAAGTTTTGCCATAAAAAATGATAGACTGTGTAAAAATAGAATAAGCTAATGAATAGTAGATTAAAATTAGTGACTTTCTATTAAAATAGGGTTTGGTTGAATAAATGACACCTTTTACTTGGCTGAGTTTCCTAGTTATTGTGTCAATATGCGGTTTAAAAGATAGTTTACTGTCGATTATAAAGCCTAGGTATTTAAAATTATTTACATATTCTAGTTGAACATTATTAAAATAGGTGTTAGGGAATACATTAACAGATCTAGCATTAAAAATCATCGCTTTAGTTTTGAAAACATTGGGAGTTAATTTGTTAGAATTTAGCCATTCTGATAGTTTGTCAACGAAATTTTGCAGTCTACTAAAAATATTTAAAAAATTTGTGTCCCGAATATAAAAAAACTGAATCGTCTGCAAACATGGTACAATTAAAATTACAGCTTTCTGCAAGGCTACACAGATCATTTATAAAAATATTAAAAAGCAAGGGGCTCAAATTCAGAAGAACAGTAAGAATAACTTATATTATTAGGTATGAAATAGAAATTAAGAATAAATATTAGTTATAGATAAACACCTTTCATAAAACGATTTTATTCTACAAAGTAAATTATTATTTATTTTGATTTAGTAAGAAATGAGTAAAAAGAGTATAAATACAGGGTGTCTCAAAAACACTAATGTATGTATTTCGTAGCAACAAATGAAACATTAAACAAAGATATGATTAAGAGCAGGGGTGGGCAAATGCAGCACTCAGTGCTATTTTGGCACTCAAAACAGCACCGCTGCCCACCCGGGAAACGGTGCTTTATTTTCTTCCAAAGAAAATTAATAATTTTTAGCCCTGACTGCTCTATAAATTAAAAGGATAATATAGAAGTGCATGGTCAAGTAATTGTAGAACAGTATATTTGTAATGAATGACCTTGATACTTTGATAGTAAATTTTATCCCTTAATAAGGAATTTTTTGTTTATTGTTACAATAGTGCCGGTGTTTGATTTATTTATCTCTGTCTCTTTTTATCAAGATCAGTTAAATTTACATCTTTCATACGCTTGTCTTGGGATATTCAAACACAGTGGTAAATATTTATGCAATCATTTTTAATTACCATTTTTAATAAGTTAGGTAAGTAATTTATCCTGTGAATTTATGAGTTACTTATTATTACTTATGCAAGATAGCTTATTTTTGTTTTTATTGTGATATTTTCACATGAAGAATTTTTTTTATATCATTTATTAATTCTTTTTAATGCAAATGATAAATCTACTACTAATATTTATGCGCAAAATATGTACCGTTGTACATGTTCGTACTTCAATTAAATATACCACCTCATTATATAATTACTCAGTATCCCAGCAATTTAGAAAACGAAAAGAAAATTGGCACTGAGATTCCATCTTTCGGCACTGAAAAACACAATGTGTGCCCACCCCTGATTAAGAGTCAGGTATAATGGCACAATATATGGATAGTACTCAAATTTCTAATTTAAGCTTAAATAACATTTCCTATCATTCGAAAATAAACATATTCCTTTAACTAGCTAAAGGGCCCCTGCACTCTAAATTAAAATGTCTCTAGAAATTCAATCAATCTGTAGAGCTAAGGTTATGATAACAATTAACAGAAAAGAAATGGATCAAGTAATCGCTTTGTTATTAGTTATATAATAAATATTCACACTCAGCTCTCACTGTTCGACTTTCTATTTAATCTATTAGATTAGAATATTTTTTTAGAGTTATAGTATTCAGATTCCCTACCATTTACGATATGACTCATTCAGTAATATCTTATTCTTTTTCGTTACTCAATCATTGCAAAACCCACCCAAACGATAATATAAATAAATTACATATTTCGTTAAATATATAATAAATCAAAATTTGAAATGGTTTGTAGTTTTATAACCAGTAACCTTAGCTTTAATATATAGACTATAGAGATTGGGTAATGGCTCGGAACATACATATACAGTATACTAGATTTTTTTTCAAAATCGAAATTTTGCCTACAAAAAGGTTAAGTAAACCAATTTCGTGGAATCCAAATGGAATCCTTTTCAGAAATACTTACTCGCGAACATGAAAATTATGATATAAAGAAAACAATAAACTTCATTCTTCAAATATAAAAATTGTACAGTCAAAAAAAAGTATTCGTAATGACTTTTGACATTTTATATATTTACTAATTGTAATTATTGTAAATATTTTATAATTGGTCTGGGTACACGATGACAAGTCTGTAAGATTGAAAATAATGGGAAATTAGAAAACTGTGATTTGTGAAATTTTCATTATGCGGAGACTTTTCTCTGATAATACCTACTTGTATTTCCAAGACCGAAAGTTAACTCTCTTGATAATGCCCCGTGATTATTATTGTTATTATTGTTGTTGTTGATCACTTCAATTAACTTTTCTCGGTATTGCCTATTTGATTTAAACCATAACTGTTTGGTTTATCATTTGTGATGAAATTTATTTATTTTGTCCACCACACAATATGTTAGAAAAAGAAAAGTCTATTTTGCACATCCATATATTTTTTATATCGGGTCTGCTTTGAAGGTAAGAATAAATTTCATCGGAAATTTAATTTTTCTACTAAATATTTTATTTTTACTATTAGTGATAATAAAACACCAATAAATACTACATTACAATGTTGAAAATGAATATCTTTTACCTTCTCTGAAATCGAAAAAAGGCCAAATTTATCGAAAGAAGATAGGTTGCAGTGATTGTTGTGAGACGATATAGGTACTTGAGACAATAAATAAGTTGTTGTTGGTAGGGAGAGATAAGAATATGAGTAAATATGGTGTGAAAGAAAACACTTATGCATGAGAAAGGTAGCACGTGACTTAGTTAGTTTGACTGCTTGGAAGTTGCACGCAAATATGTGGTAAACATATAGTGTCAACCTTAGTGATTGATAAGGATATTGTCGCCAAATAGTGTAATGAATTTCTGGTAACGAGACTATTTGATATCATCTATGTAAATAATTTCATTCTCAATGATACTGGTCTACACCCAGGTCAGAAGAATTTATTCCTAGGTAAATCATCTTGCCATGCATGTTCTTGACTAATAATTACGTAAGTAACTAGATAATGAATTCTAGGAACAGTTTTCTTGTTATCAGCAAACTAGAGCGTGTAAGACTATCATCTGTTAGATTATCACCTTCTTGGTATATAAAGCGAGTTTTAATCATATATAGATATTGCATTGAAGATTCATTATTAATATTCTCAAAGATGGAGTTGAAAAAGGTTCTTGCTTTGGTTTTCGCCGTAGCCATTATCCCTGTGATAGGTAATTCACGCAATATATTTGTTAATTATTTCCAGACTTTTCTATGCAATTTCAAATAATCTGCGTGGTATCAATTCACTGATTATATCTATTATCAATGTTTTATGGACTATTTCTAATATGATATTATCATTACAATTTAAGATTCATGAATAACCTAATAAAAAAGGAGATCGAACCTTATTCTTTTTTTAGAATAAGGTTCTCTCATTTGTAACCTAGTAAAGGAAGAAAACCCATATTTAATAATAACTAAACGAAAGTACTAAATAAAATCCTAAAAGTCAAACACCCTAACTTATTTCTATATAATCTATCGTAGCAAATGTTAAACTATTATTGATGTAATTTAATCTCATAATAACCTTATTGAATTTCTCTGAAACAGCTCAAACTACAGACGGAAATGATGTAACAAGAGTAACAGACCCAGATCTGCCTTTCTGTGGACCTGTGTGCAATGATGACAATAATGGCGACTATTACGTCCACCCAGCAGATTGTGGCCTGTTCTACATATGCAGCAACGGCAGGGCCTTACTCAACGAATGTCCAGCAGATCTCTACTTCAACCCTACACTTGAAGTTTGCGATCAGCAGGAGAATGTTGACTGTGCTGCCAACCCCAACTATGAATGCAATGATTAACTAATTTGGTTATAGAACTTAGAAATTAAAAGTTGATATGGTTTATAATTGATTATTATTTCCACATTAAACACAGGATGAAATTTTGTCCGGTAATTTCAGTCAAACCTAAACACTTAAAGAAAGAAAGGTGAAAAAATCAGAAACATTAAAACTACACAGTATTATGAAGCTAAATGTGTTCCTGTCTTGTTTTTAAAAAATATTTAAATATTTTCAATTTGAAGTCTTTCTATAATGTTACAAAATTACAGGCACAGGTTAGTTCAGCCAAAAGTATATAGAGGTTGACTAACTAGAAGTCATAATTCAGAGGTATAATTC
The DNA here is from genome assembly GCA_947561585.1 of Caprella mutica. Lineage (NCBI taxonomy): Eukaryota > Metazoa > Arthropoda > Malacostraca > Amphipoda > Caprellidae > Caprella > Caprella mutica. The sequence goes on from CANNZV010000426.1 coordinate 238,173, forward strand.
ATTGACATTTGACCAGGTTATAATATACTAACCAAGATCAAAATACTTTGACCATCGACCAAGGATAAAATCTCCCGGCCGCTAATCAAAGATGTTATCTCCTAACCATTTCGATATTTGTCAGTGGTTTTATTTTTGGTTGGTCAGTAGTCAGGTTATACCATTTGATATGACTAAATATTTATAGTTGGTCATTGGTCAAATTATACCATTGGATATGACTCAATAATTATTGTAGTTTGTCAATACCGTATCAGGAGATTAACCTGTGTGCTAGTGTGTAGTCCATATGTACCTATATTACTAATTTTAAACTTATACATGCGTGGTTTTTCTGTATCTTGGCATGATATAATTAGTCAACTGATCTTGATAAGAAATAAAATTCTAGAACTAACTTGTACTTTTTAAAATTATTTTGAAGTTTGGCTTAAACCAGCGGACACTGACATGAATAAGTATAGGAAATGTCAACATGAAAAGTAACTACAATAATCTGAAATATCAAATTGTTATGGGTCTAGGACCGAAACTTTCTCATCATACTTTACATTACCATGTTAATATTTCTTAAATATTTATACGCTGTAAATTATCATAATTCTATGATCAAGTTTACCAATACTTTCACGGAAGAAAAAAGGATTAATACTTACTTTTAAATATTGAAAATAGTCCTAAATCTTTCTTTCCAACAGTCAATAAATATTTAATATATTTAAACGAGAATACAATCAGCATCTTCTAAATCGGTAAATAATATCAGGTAATAATATTTTCGTTTGTAAAACAGTGAAATGTTTCTAATAGCTTGGTCTTGTCATAAAGATTAAGACTTTTTCTTTCTAGGAATGAAGTACTTTTATGTCAATTAATTAATCATACTGTCTAGACTGCCATTAATAATTGGTTGGTATTTTCAAGTCAAGTTATATTTGGTAAAAAGAAATTCTAGGAAGTTTCACCACTGGGCTGCTTAATTAACATAAGAAATAAGTCTGTACGTACGTACGCCTATTTCTTTAAAACAAAAAGAAAATGCATTGAAAGTTAATCATATAAATTATTGAAAATAAATATGATTATAATAAATCATATGAAACATACTCAGTACATTTTTAAGATACACTTTTTGAAAAAAAATAACAATTTTGATTTAGTAAGAATAACTTATATTATTAGGTATGAAATAGAAATTAAGAATAAATATTAGTTATAGATAAACACCTTTCTACATAAACACCTTTCTTTCATTCTACAAAGTAAATCATTATTTATTTTGATTTAGTAAGAAATGAGTAAAAAGAGTATAAATACAGGGTGTCTCAAAAACACTAATGTATGTATTTCGTAGCAACAAATGAAACAATAAAAAAAAGTTATAATTAAGAGTCAGGTATAATGGCACAATATATGAATAGTACTCACATTTCTAATTTAACCTTAAATAACATTTCCTATCATTCGAAAATAAACATATTCCTTTACCTAGCTAAAGGGCCCCTCCACTCTAAATTAAAATGTCTCTAGAAATTCAATCAATCTGTAGAGCTAAGGTTATGATAACAATTAACAGAAAAGAAATGGATCAAGTAATCGCTTCGTTATTAGTTATATAATAAATATTCCCACTCAGCTCTCACTGTTCGACTTTCTTTTTAATCTATTAGATTAGAATATTTTTTTAGAGTTATAGTATTCAGATTCCCTACCATTTACGATATGACTCATTCAGTAATATCTTATTCTTTTTCTTTACTCAATCATTGCAAAACCCACCCAAACGATAATATAAATAAATTACATATTTCGTTAAATATATAATAAATCAAAATTTGAAATGGTTTTTAGTTTTATAACCAGTAACCTTAGCTTTAATATATAGACTATAGAGATTGGGTAATGGCTCGGAACATACATATACAGTATACTAGATTTTTTTTCAAAATCGAAATTTTGCCTACAAAAAGGTTAAGTAAACCAATTTCGTGGAATCCAAATGGATTTATTTTAATACACTGATACAGTGATGCGTCTTGATCTTTCATTAACGTTTAGTTTGGCAACATTTAGCATCCGTAAGTGCTTCAACGATTGTTTCCTCATTTTCCATCATTTTCCTTCTTTTCTGCCCGAATTTGAATGGGAAGGAAGTGATGGGGAATAGGGAGAAAGTGATGGGAAATCAATCGTTGATGTATCAGTGTATTAAAATAAATTCATTTGAAATCAACGAAATTGGTTTGAGTAACATTTTTTTAAACAAAATTTCGATTTTGAAAAATCCATAATAATTTTTCCAGTACTGTAAAAATTCCTATCAGTCGGTCTTCATAAAATGAGCTAAACAGACTAAGACATACTAGCTTATTTGACTAAGATCAAAACCGATTTGTTGATTTCTTAATTCCATGGAATTCCACGGGTCCAGCTAGTATACACTATTACATGAAAAACTATTGCTGTATGAATATTTTGTTTTACTCAATCTATTGAATAAAGTTATACATTTATAATCACATAGTTTATTAGTTGAATACTAAACTTTTCCTGCTTTCTATCTATTGTCTGTCCGAGAAAAAGAAGAAATTTAATGAAGGATAACTTAACTAGTATCAAAAATAAAAGAACTTACGACACCGAAGCTTTTTAAGTAAAAGTCAAGCAAAAAACTCTCCTATTATTAATATAGAGAGACAGAACCACTTTACATTGCATGAACGACACTCATCCTAGTGAATATCCTAATTCTACTAGTTATATCGTCTATATCTAACACTTCTAATTAAATCTTTTAATCTTTATTTAATATAGCAGCTAAATTGATATTATTATAATCACTAAAATGTAAATAACGTACAATCTACCTCTATACACATGTTGTTGTATTTTTTAGGGTTTGTTTTCTAATAAAGAAGGAAAATTGTGTACTGCCCTGAAGAGTAGCAAGCATGCCTACCTACTTACCGGTTTAGGACACAGAGGCCAGGATTGTAAATGTGGCGAAAGTGGTCAGCAAACTGGCCCCAGAATGTTTAAACTACTTTAAAATGTGTCATTGTTAAGCGTATATATTTAATTCAATACCTACTACTAAAAGGATGTATATGTTATTCAAACAGAAATTCGTAGGTACTAAATAATAGGTAATCCCTTCAACGCTTGTTTCTATATCCTGTACTGTATAGATTCTATTGGATATATGAATACTGAACTTTCTTTTTCTTTGAATCCAGTATTTATACCAAGTGCGTAAAACTCTTGAAAAGGAGTTTGAACTGGTTTGTAGTTTGTAAAAAAGAATTAGTCTTTGCACATGTATATTCATCTTTCAATTTTGTTTTGTGATTATATTAATGTATTTAACTTTACTACATATTTAAAACCTAATAGAAGTATTAAAAGCTATAAATTGCAAACTTCCTCATTTGGTCAGCAAAGATTAAATTCGAAATCTTAATATAAGAACCACTTTTGGGAATTAGTTAAGGTAATTTTAATGCATCGTATTATTTGATATTATTAGAAGGATCATGCATAATTATTCATAATTTTATAAACAGTTGTACTACATTAAGTGTAATTCAAGTACATACAGACTTTTATTATTACCTTCGCAAATTTGCGTAATGTCATATTTTACCCAGCATTTATTTATTTATCATCTTGTTATTCGCATAACTGAAAAAGTGTTCAACCAAATTGCCTGAAATTTGGTGAAACCATTTATCAATGTCCAGTGACCTTCTGGTAGAATTTTGGGAGCGAACCAGTCAAAGGTCAAGGTCATGGTCATTTATAACTATTGCGTGAAACTTGGTGGGACGATTGGTCAATATACAGGAACCATTTAATTAGATTTCGGGAGCGATCAGATCAAAGGTCAAGGTCAAAGCCATTTATAACTCAAAAAGTATTCAACCAAATTGCCTGAAATTTGATGGGACGATTGGTTAATGTCCAGAAACCATCTAGTAGAATCTTGGGAGCGATCCAGTCAAAGGTCAAGGTCATTTATAACTCAATAACTCAAAAAGTATTGAACCATATTGCATGAAACTTGTTTATGTATATTACACTTACGAATGCTATTTTCAGTATTTCCTGCTACTGAATATATATGTACTACCAATGGTAAACATTTTATTTATATAAATTTCTATGAATCGAAAAATGGTCTGATTATTTAGATAAATAAGAAAAACATTCACTTGTGGGTCAGTGGTTGGATTTGTTCTCTCTTTTCTTGCGAGATGTGCCTAACTGCTTCCTTATTTCTTTTTCTAACCTGGTGATTAGGTTAATTAGTATTATTTTTTACGTCACTTTAAATGGGTAATCGCATCAACTTCAGCTTATAATTATTTAGATGCTAGTATTGTCTGGATGGAGAAATTAAAAGACTTGTTCGTACACAAAAGTTTTTTATTATGATTCAAACTCTTAATATGTACTATTATAAAAAATAGGTCTCAGAATATGGAATGAAATATTTAATCTATTAAAGCATAAAATTAATGATAGAAACATGGAATGGTCATGCATTATAATTATAACTCATATATACTTAAAACTCTTATGTACTTGTATACTTAATATGTACGATTATTAAAGATAGGTCTCAAGATATGGTATAAAATATTGAATCTATTTTAAAGCATAAATGATAGAAACATGGAATGTTCATGTACTATTTTATTGCACGCGTAATAATATTTCTATAACTTTCAAATTAATGTTTTATTTGTGAATATTATCCACAACTTTAAATATGATCATGTCCTTCGATAATATATGCCGATAAATATATACCATATATTAGCTATATATATGGTATAGATTTCCACCATTGAAAAGGTATGAACAAAAGTAAATACAAAATAACATTGTATAAAACATAATAGCGTTAAATCTGCTGACCAATTCCTCACCATTGAAATCAATGAGTATTTCGCTGCAAAATCCTTTTTCCAGCCCTAGGTTCATAGTTTCACGGAGTGGGTTCCTTTAGATGGAGTGCAGACGTAGAAGGTGGGGGTTCCTGAGTAGCCAGTCCTGATGCTAGTCTTCAGGGCATCAACCTTATCCTTCTTAACCTTTTCAATATAAAATTATATATTAAATTATTGTTAATTTGATACAGAGTTGTCATATGGTACAAAAAAAGTAAATTTTAATACAGAATGAAATTTATGAAAATAGATTTGTTAGAGATTAAGATAGATTAATATTAGAGTTACAATTTTTCAAATTACAAATTACAATAGTAATTCAAAATTATTTTGATATACTTACGAGAATGACTACGCAACCCCCAAAGCCACCCCCAGTCATCCTAGCTCCAAAGACCCCCTCCACATTCATCGCAAGGGACACGAGTTCATCCAACTCGGAGCAAGACACTTCAAAATCATCCCTAGTGATACAATTAGTTTACAGTTATTGTACACTTCAACTTACTATAAGATTAGGATTCATTAACATTTCTCTGAGTGTTGATACAATTGGAAAATATAAAATTAGGCACGGAAAATTTAATGCACATCCACAAAGAAAATTGTGATCGAAATATATATTTTAACATTATTTATATTGCTGTAGGATCAAATTTGAAAGTGAAAAGATAATTGCAGTCGAAATTCTTATTTGTAGTCAACGTTTTTATTCCTATTATAATAGTATGTTATAAACATCTTTTTATAAAAACGAGTGCGAGTTTAATAATGGATAAAAAGTATAAAATCATGAGAAAATCTCTATTGTTAACTCACAGGACAATTCATAGCAGTTGAGAACTTGCTTAACTGTAACTAAAATCTATAAATGTTTCATCACATCAAAGATAAACTGATAAACATAGGTATTGTTTACTGTGAAGATAATCATTCACACTATTAGGAATAGACACTATCGCTTTAAAATATTTTGGCTCTTTTTGTATGTGGATCGTGCCCCTTACAAAAAATTTATATAATTATATATTACTTTGAAATTTGATACACATTTATAATATCGAATTAAAAATATCCTTTGTTCATGGTAAAAATCACATTTTCTTCACAGAAAACGAGATATGGAAGAAACGTGATTATATCTACCATTATAATTTTCCAACTGGGTGCAGGAAGGAGAAACATTTAAGGAGATCACCACCTTTACAAAACTTTTTCATTATGCATCGTAAAACTTTGAAAGTTGGTACACACATAAAACATCTGAACGAGGAACCCTTTTTGTTCATAGTAAAATGGAAGGAAGTATGGAAGATAACGTGATAGTAGGAGGAGGTGCAAGAAATGTATCTCCTCCGTACATTTTTGAGCTACAGTGATGATATGGGTATCATTGGATGCGGAAAGACTTGGGCAACAAATTGGAGTACTTTCTACTCAGGAATTGAAAAAAACAATCTAAAAAACGAGATACAGTTCAAATTCCCAGAAGTAATACTTTTCATGATATCCAAAAGAGCAAAATGATTTTTCTTCCTTTTTCGATTTTTATGTGCGTATCAAATTTCAAAGTTCTAGGATGCGTCATAAAGGGTGATACGTATTTTTTTAAATTATTATCTTAGCTGACTGGTGATTTAGTGATGGGGTCTGAGTGAATTATGGAATGATGTCTCTCTTTCCTCCACCCAGTCATAAAATAAATAATCGATGATTAAAAAATTATCTATCTGCAACGATTAATAATTCGACAGGAATCTAATCGCAATTTATCATATATGGAACATGCTTATAATCTGTCGTGTTTCGTCGGACACTCCCAATAGAAGATCTGACGATTTTAAATTTCCCGTCTGGGTAGAGTCTTTCACTACCAATGTAATAAATTGAAATAATCAATAACTCACTTCAAACTGTAGTGACTCTGCAACATCAGTTGCCCCAGTTGGTTGTAGTCGTTCTTCTTGAGGGCGGTGACAGCGTCCTCAACGCGAATATTTTCGCTAATGATGTGACGCGCTCTTTTGAAAGCAACGGCAGAGATGTCCGCTTTCGAAGCTAGAGAGAGAGAGAGTTAGCATGACTTGAAACAAGAATTTTGCAACACGAACAAATTATTTCAGTAATATCTGATGCTTGGTAATCAATAATTGTATTACTTAGAAATGACATATAATATCCGATTAGTAATAAAGAATAATTGAATATATATTGATTGATAGTGACGAACAGAAAAATAATAAAAATTTGTCGGCCCTTCTGTGAGACTTAAAATACAGACTAATAATTTATAGCTCTAGAGTTTTAGCATTTTAACTGATCACACGCTCAATAAGTTTGAAACAACAAAATATACTTCTTATATATATTTATATGTAGTACATACAGTAGCTAGACACTCTTTGTTTTCCTTGTTAAGTCGGTATATTACCAATAAATGCTCACATAATGTACTCACCTTGAAGTTGCTCCATGGTAGCCTCTCTAAGACTCTTCTTGTTCAGAGTCTTTGCGGTGTTGTGACAGTCAGATCTCCTGGACGGATATTCCGAGCCTAAAAGAGGGCATGGATTGGAATTCTATTTCATTTTATATAGTCAGAGTTGATGACAGACATTTTATATTCTGTTTGTTTTCCTAATAAACTATTTATTTTACTACTATAGCATGATAGTAAACTACTATAGCATGATAGTAAACTACTATAGCATGATAGTAAACTACTATAGCATGATAGATGATAGTATTGTTATGGAAATAATGATAACAGTGAATTCCTTATAATAGAACAAGTTCATTACCTGACAGAGTGTGTCTGACATTGCTGTTGCAAACCACCAGGGACACGTCAGGATCAGTCACTGGTACTTGTTCACAGTCCAAAGATCTGTTGGAAATAGTAATAAAATAAATCAAAAATAAATTGCCCAGAAGAAGTTAAAGAATAAAGCAACAATATGAATTGAACAAAACTGCAATTATTTATTTTTAATCATAGGACTATACATTTTTATATAACAATAAACTGAATGCTTTGAAACCATTTTGCGAAAATGTTCTTTGACTTTACTGACGGTGGATGGTGGTAGAATAGAGTACCTGCAGTCGATGCGAAGGGCGTGCTTCTCAGTGGCCATCACAGATATCAGCTGATCCATAATACCACACGGCATGTGAGCGAAGTCATGCTCCGCCTTTTGACAAGCTTTGGCCTTATCCTTAGCACTGAAAAGGAAACGCACTTAAAAGCACCTTCAGGATGGAGACACTTTATAGCACCTTCAGGTTTTTTGGGTACTTTAATAATTTTTGTGCTCATTTTTGTGAAATTGTGTCAGACATAAAGTTTATTCAACACTTTATGTCTGAATCACCCTGAATAAGGGATGCATTCATTGTCCAAATCACTGGAAGATATATTCGACAATGTAACTCAATGGGCAAATATCGTAAATCAATGAATTACTCAGTAACGTAGTTTCCAGTCAACTCCTCCAGAAAACTGTAGGTGGCGACCTCTAGCGATGCACTGCTCGACAGTCCGCCCCCTAGCGGAACATCGGAAACAATCACAGCGTCAAAGGGGGGCAACGGACCTGCAAATGGAAATAAAATATGCATTGAAAGAAAAACATGAACAATGGAAAGAATTTACAATATTATCTGAATAACAATTTTTCTTCCTAAGTAAAAATGATTTCCCTCTAAAAACCATTAGTTTTTTCCTGAATACTCATTGTTTCTATCTAATTGCTTATTAGTTTCTCTCAAAATACAAATTAGTTCCTCTCTAAAAACTTATTTAATAAGTTAATTTATTTAGTTTGACCAAAAGTCAAATCGCCAACGCAAATCGTAGTTACAAGGAACCTCGAAAGAACAGTTAGAAATGAAAGTCACCAACCACCATCGGTGACAATGCCCATGGATTCAGAAAAGCTACTTCGAGATATATTGTCACCGAGAAATTTGACGAAAAGGGAGACAAGCACCGGTGGCTGCACTCACGAATGGAAGAGGAAATGAAGAGGCGATAGTAAATGAAGCCTACGAGCCTACCTAACACAAAAATCAAAGACCTCGTAGTTGAAGAGCATAACCCTAGCGCTAACCTCTAAAATTGCATGTTGTGTTAAAAATGTGATAAATATGATAACAATGAAAAAACAACAATACATAATACAAATTACAACAGTTCGAGGCCCAAGAGACGCCATTCCCTTTCTCTTCTAATTAGTGCAGCAAATTTAGATATTGAGAAAAAATCTTTCCATGATTTTTTTTCACGTAATATTTACTTAATGGAATATTCTTTGTTTTTTCTTACACAAGCCAATTACTTAATAATCTATGGAAAACATAATTCGTTCATTAAAGGTCCTCTCCAGGCTCCGGGAAAAAAATGAGTTTATTACATAATATTATAGAACTAAGGTCTACGATCAATATTCCGCAAACTGCATTCAATTCGGTTCAGTATATATTTTATTATTTGCTTTTAAAGTTTTTCACTACTCTGTGAGCAACAATCAAGCGAATATCCCACCTGACGATAAGAAAGAAGATTGTACACTCTTTGTTTTGATTTCAAATTTAGATTTTTAAACAAACATTGCTTTTATGGCCTTCTTTTGAGATATTAATTGTTTCTAAAAGAATATAAACGTTTCTATAATAAGTTTATTCAAATTAAAACCTTTAAATGAATAATAAATAGATTTATTAAACCAAATACCTACTTGACAATAAAAAAAACAAATGGTGTACATTCTTCTTCTTCAGGCTGAAAATTAGAAAGTCGGAAGTAAAGTAGGTTTTATAGAGTTTGGATTATAAAAATCTTTAAAAGCATATAAAATTGAAAATATGCTATCAAATTTATGGGGATTGCAGTAAAATGATAAGAAACATTAGCCTCGTTGATTTAAGCAATAAAAAAACTTGCTTGGAGGGGACCTTTAAGATTTAAAAATAAATCCGTGATATCACATTATTCAATCAATGCAACTTGTGTACTATTTTATCTCTAATATATGTATATTATATGTGACTATAATACCGATAAATATATCATGGTAAGAGATATCACTAAATTTACCTGATTTTGCTGCAAATAGAGCAGGTTTAGCGTTTAAAATCTTAATACTTATAACTTGGGTCATAACAATTCACTTTTGTAACTACCAATTTTGTAGCAATGAAAATTTATTTCGTCTGTTATCGAATGAAAAGATGAATTCTCCTTCCCGTCATTGTTTCTTGTTCAAATAAGCTTCAAAATTATAAGAAAAAGATAATAATGTTCTAGAATGCTAGTATAATACCATGGAAGTTTGCAACCACTCCAAGGAAGTAGTTCACCCAAGCAGTTGTTTCCGAGGGTACAAGAGGTTTGTCATCTGTAGGCAGTGTGAACTCGTAAAGACCAGTCTGGTCAATATTTTCTGCAGTGGTGACCACTCTGCACTGTCCACAATCTGAGGAAGAAGGTCCGCCAACTACTACCGTGTACAGAGGCATAGCCTGTCAAAATAAAAAATAGATAAACTTTAAAATATCAATTAAGATTTAATGATTTATCTTCCCTAGATAAGAATATCAGTTGTAAACGATGGTGGTTGTTGGTATAGGCACAGTACAATGCACAGTTTAGAGCAGCTCAGGTTAATTCCATCACTGCTGACTAAATAGAGGTACTGAGACAATTCATTTGTATAATATACTGAACGCTAATCAAGTGAAAGTATTGAGTTATATTCTTAGTTATAAAATACCGAAAAAAATGCCTGACCATGAGTGAAAATTAAGGAACATACCAATATAGGGGAGAACCGGGAGCATTCAGACATAGGGATGGTTCGGACAACTTGTTCAAACATGTTTATAATTGTTGGAACTACCATTTATTTCAATTGAATGTGTGCGACGTGTTAACCGTCAGTTAATTGAAAGATCCCGTGTGGAGATGTAGTATTTCACCCCGAGGGGTAATTTACTGTTTTCTTCAATATTGATGTAATTTTTCGTGATCCAACTGGGTCGTGTGTGGACCAAATGAATACGAAACTGATTCTAAATCTCAAAGGTATGAATTATATCAATATTTTATGTTATATTTGGTGTGTTAAAAAAATAATACAAATAAAATTAGAAAAATGGTGATGTTTTTAATTTTGAAGTGTTATTTGGGATGAATCGGACACTTCTGTTGAGCTTGGTTCGGCCGGTGTCCGAACCTTCTCTCTGTGTCCAATTCAGCCCACCAATACAATTTATTGAAGTAATTCTTATTGAAAAGAACATTCAGAACTTAAAGTTAATTATTTTAATTGAAATAGCATTCATTTATATAAATAGTTTCAACTTTTGATATTAGTGTCTTTAATTTACAAATTGACGATCGTAATCATGCCTTTTCATTATAAAAGTAAAACTGATAGAGCCCCCAATAAAGAAAGTATTCGAAAAGCCTTTGATGAATTCCAAAAAGGATTATCTGTCAGAAAAGCTGCTGAAATTGCAGGTGTAGCAAGAACTACACTTATGGACTATGATATATTCGATGAGATGTAATTTACTAACTTTTGCCGTAATTCCAAGAAAAAGGAAATAGTTATACCCAAAGTAAAATACCCACTGTGATTATTCATAAGCTATGTATATTTTGTTGGAGAAAATGTTCAATCATTACAATTATGATTAAATTTCAAATACAATGAATTATTACTGTGAACAACAAGTCATTATTGTTTTTTTCAATTAAATTAGTAGATCCAAATTCAATCCTATCGTTTAATTACTCAATATTCCATTGTTTTATCCATTTTGATGGTGTCCAAATCATCCTCACAGCTTGTCCGAAGTCTCCCTCTAGGAATGAAAATTCGGACACTTGAATCCCTCATACATTTTGTCTTATAACTTTCGAATGAAGGTTTAAATTGTAAAACAGTCTTTATACAAATTAAAGTGAGATGTTTTATCTACATACAGAAATCATTAAATAGTAAAATTCGAATTAGTTTATGAATTATTCAGTTTTTAACAAAATCTGTCCGAATGCTCCTGGTTTTCCAATACTACATCCAAATAAATAGCGACATAATGACAAAATAGGTTGCTTAGTTGAACAGTACGTAAACAGTAACAAAGAAAACAAATACTTAATGTGCCTACATTCGTTCGTCACTATTGAAACCGCCCGGTGGTTTCGAGGGGACAAGCCTCTCCACTCCCCCCCCCCCATCCAGCTTACCTCTTCCAACTTAACATTATGTAATTATTTTTAAGGAATTACCTTCAATATCCCACAATCGTGCGACGATCGATCGATCGATTGTTGCGCTAACGATAGATACGAGTATATAATAAGATGATATTCTTACCATTGGGAAAACGAATCCTTCGTTGTAATCTGTATGCTCGCCAATTAAATTTACTCTTCCAGGGGCAATTCCAGCAACAGTGGGTTTCCTTCCGAACTTATCCTGGAAAGAAGTCTTGCCCTTCTCAATTCTGTCATTCATGTCCATAGTAAATAATAATATGTATAAGTTATCAACAACAAAAAATCTAGAAAGAGAAGCAGTATTAATTAGGTAAGTAATTGTTTGGTGTAACTTAATTGATAAATAAGTTTCTGATTCTATCAAAAAAAGAATTATCCCACATCTCGTATCTCTTCAAACTATTGATAAAAACGGTTTGCGAGATGTGGCTAGTGTACAGGATATTACTAAACTTTCCATTCGTCCGATGTACTTTCTATTCTAAGATAAATTTAGAAGAAAAAGTTTTTGTCTCGTACTCCTGAAGACAAAAGTTATTTGGAAAATTTTCCCAATTACACCATACTTCATACGACGATAAGGTATCTACTACCTAACTCAACTGTGTAAAATCAGATTTAATTTGAGTTTGACTACATAAAAGTTATACCAAACCAACTAGGTAGGTAACTAGTTCGTTTTCTATAATGCAATAGGTATTCATTTATATGCAAATACTTATTTGTAGGCTGTACCCTATCATTTAGCTATTTGAGTAAGAAACTACCTATCTAACTAGTTACATACGATAAAACCGTTATCTATTTAAGTTACTCGACTGGAGAATAGTTTGTCAATTCATTTACAACTAGGTATACCTAATTATTAATGAATTACTAGCACACTTGCCTAATAAACAGACTAGTATTGTCGTCTATCATCCTATGTACCTACTTAATCCTGCGACGGTGCGACCTGCGTCTTCCGTGACGTCATACTAGGGTAGTTAAGTTACGAATTATTGGACAGTTCCACATTTTCGATCATCCATGTTACAGACTTACAGAGTATGTCAGTTAAAGCCAATTAATCGGCTTAGATTTCAAAAGGTCAAAACTCATATGTCAAATTGGCTTAAAATTTTGAATTAGGTAATTCCTATGTTCCCATGTTAATTTTGGCTTGAAATCTTCAAAATATGAGCCAAATTGGCTTGGCTCAGAATGTTTATGAAATTTTGGCTCAAAAATTGGCTTACAATTTTCCAGCATCTGAAATATCAAACATGGTCTTCTATCATAGATATAAGAAAAGATTAAATAATAGGTAATTGTTATTGAACTTTTATTTGACAAATGAATTTGCCCATGCCTCAATGCTTTGATATCAATTAGTAATTCTGTAATTACCTACTACCTAATAGGATTTTAGTAATATTGAAGTTGAATGATATTATGATACCTGTAAATTGTAATAGCTAACTAGGTATCTAATTAGGTATACAGTCTACTGTCTGCAGAGCATGGGATATTTTTAACATTTTTTGTGTGAACAATCCTTAATTTCTTCCCAGTCTGCAGAATATGGAACATTATTCCAAGACTCTCTGTGGAAGTTTTTGATTGAATTTTTAGAAATTGGAGATCTCTGAGGGACATATTCCTGAATTAGTTCCTATGTTACCCAGTCTGCAGAATGTGTCTCTTCTCCCGCAGAGACTTTAATTTGAGAGCTACTCTCTGACTCTCAGCAGCAGATTCTGAATCTCCCGCAGCTTAATTAATGGTAACATAGGAATTAATTCAAAATCTCCCGCAGCTAAATTAATGGTAACATAGGAATTAATTCAAGATCTCCCGCAGAGATCTCCAATTTCTAAAAATTCAATCAAAAACTCCCGCAGAGTCTTGGAAAAATGTTCCATATTCTGCAGACTGGTATGTTACCACTAGTCTGCAGAACATGGGACATTTTTGACATTTTCTGTGCGAACAATCCTTAATTTCCTCCTATATTTACATGTATTTTACTGAGAACAGAAGCCAAAATATAAGATTTCTTGGAGAACACTTTACCTGTTCCTGCAGTCTGGTGTTACCATTAATTTAGCTGCGGGAGATTTTGAATTAATTCCTATGTTACTATTAATTTAGCTGCGGGAGATTCTGAATCTGCTACTGAGAGTCAGAGAGTAACTGTCTCTCAAATTAAAATCTCTGCGGGAGAAGAGACGCATTCTGCAGACTGGATTTCTTCCTATATTTACATGTATTTTACTGAGAATAGAAGCCAAAATAGAGGATTTCTTGGAGAACACTTTACCAATTCCTGCAGTCTGGGTATTTATTAGCTTAGTTAGGTAACTTAGGTATGTACTATGTAACTCCCTTTCGGGTAATGGGTATGACCGTCTAGCCAGTCTGTAGAATATGGAACATTTTTCAATGACTCTCTGACCTCTGCGGGAGTTTTTGATTGAATTCTTAGAGATTGGAGATCTCTGCGGGAGATCTTGAATTAATTCCTATGTTACCATTAATTTAGATGCGGGAGATTTTGAATTAATTCTTATGTTACCATTAATTTAGCTGCAGGAGATTCTGAATCTGCTATTGAGAGGCAGAGAGTAACTGTCTCTCAAATCAAAATCTCTGCGGGAGAAGAGACAGATTCTGCAGACTGGCCGTCTAGGGATATGAGGAAATTGAAATAAGTACTATAGTACTACGGTACTAGGTAGGTAGTGTTTTCTTATAACTTATATGTATGAATTGTTGCCATGTTTCCAGTCTGCAGAAACTGGTAAAGTTTTCGTAGAGATCTCTAAATCTGTTTGTAGCAAAATTAATGTAAATTAGTAAATATAGGGATTAAATCAGAAGTGTTCATAGCAAAATTAATGTAAATATAGGAATTAATTTAAAATTCTCAGAGAGAATATCCTAAATATCTCCCATATTCTGCAGACTGGCCATGTTTCACAGTTTCAAACTTTCAGAGGGTGCCACAGCCCAGTCTCCACTCTGGAAAAAAGAGGTCTTTTCTGATGGATTAATTACTCTGTTGGAGTTAAGCAAACCTAAAAATACAGTAATAAATTAATAATTTAATAGGGACTGTATAATCTGCAGCATTTAGCCTCTAAATTCATCTGTTAGCCTAAGGTATTTTCCAGGCCCACAGCCAGTGGCACCCTGGCTGTGGAGAATGTCCCATATTCTGCAGACTGGAGAATTAGAGATCTCTACAAACAATTTACCAGTTTCTGCAGGCTGGCATCAGCCATGTTTCAAAGTATCGACAAGGTCGCCAGTATATTGGCAATTTGTTAGGGGTGAAATAAATTGAAAAACATGTAAATCACTCATAAAATAGTCTCAAAAGATGCACATGCATCAGACATGAAGCATGAGGATATTTCCAAGTGTAAAATCTTCTCTAGTAAGTCAAATTTCTTCCTTAAAGTATCTTAAATGTGGCGACCTAGATCAATTTTCTCACTAAACTGGTGACTTTCCTGCCACACTTTAAAACATGGGTCGCCACATTTAAGATACTCTAAAGGATAAATTTGACTTTCTAGTGAAGATTTTACACTTGGAAACATCATTTTGCTTCATTTTTGATGCATGTGCATCTCTTGAGATTGATTTACTTGTTATTTACATGTTTTTCAATTTATTTAACCCCTCTAAAGTCACCAATATACTGGTGACTTTTATTCATTCTTTTAAACATGGCCAATCTAAGTAAAATAGTATGGCTCATAAACTCTCTATTTGTCTCTCTACTCTCCAGCTCTCTAAAAATATGAAAGGCTCAAAATAAGTTGAAAACCGACTTAACTTTCACAATCTCGGCATTAAAATGGCGAGTTTGGACATACTTTAATACATGGTTGAAAACTTGTAATTGCAAGCCAAATTGGCAAATTTAACATGAGAACTCAGACTGGAATTGATTCAAAATTTGATGCCAATTTGCTATTATATGTATCATTGTATCTGAGTTTTGACCTTTTGAAATAAAAGCCAATTAAATGGCTTGCCTTTAAGTTAACTGATCTACTCTGAAAAGTCTGAAACTAATAGTAACATGGCAAACAGAATTTACAAAATAAGAGATTTCTCCAATGAAAACTACGAATCTTGTTAAAATTAAAAAAAAATAGTTTTTAGAGAAAATGTCAGTCTTATTCATTTTTGCCCTTTTAGCTACATAAAGATGGTAAACAGGGTATGCACCGTATGCTGTTGCCTGTTAGCCTAGTGAATTAAGTCCATTAACTGAGTTCGTTGAAAATGATTTTAAGTGTGAACTATTGTGGACTGTGGAGACAGAAGATTCTGAAGAATGAACAATAATTATTGAATAGTTTAAAATTCTCTCCTGCAGTTAATCAAAAAAATAGAAATAGTGTCCAAATACCCTTGCAATTTGAATTTGTCTGTGAACAGAAATAAACCAATTAAGGATCAAGTTATTGAGTTTCTACTCTCTAGAACTTTTCACAGTTTCAGACTAACTAGCTACCTCTTTGGCTGAGTCTGATGTGACTTTAACTTTATAGAAACGGTTGACAAAAAAAATTAAACTCCTTTCACCTTTAACTAGCTAGTATCTATGGATATTGAAGATAATCAATTAGCATTTTTTCACTGCTCAGTCAACAATAAATTAAATGAAAATAAAATTATGTTTTGATTCAAAATCTATCAAATATTATTAAAGTTTACATATAATATTATTCAATTGCAATATACTGACACATTGTTAGAAATACATTTATATTAAACTTTTTATATGGATAAGTGAAACACTTATTATGACTTGCATGCTCACTACAACACTTGTCTAATTACTACAATTAGTATTAGATACATGTCAACTTTATACCTATTTATGTGCACTCTATTGCAATGACACTCTAGATAAGCTGATAATACAGTTATCTATTAGTAATAATTTATCTTGCATTTGAAATTGGATGCTTATATATTCCATATTTTTGAATGATATTTAATTTAATAATATTGTTTAGCTAATTTTAATGTATCAATTTTGACATTTTGTATTATTTTCATGAATTTGAGAACTTCTGAATAAAATAAATAGTTGTGTACCTAATCAAATAGAATAAATCATTGAATGAAGTAGATAATTTTGTTTTAATATATATTACTGAATTTATTGTTATCTTCCTGATTTGACACAATTGACAGTAGCTATCATTTCCTACATGCCAGAGCATTGTCAAAGAATATTATTTATTTGTTTTCTAGCAAATGGTAAGCTAAATAATCCTTTTTTCCAGGGAAAATGTAAGTTTCCATCCCTTCTAAAATATGATTATAAAATGATTGTACTATTTATAGATTGTGAAAGTAGTTCTAGAGAGGAATAGATATGATGATACACACTGACAACTTCAGCTGGAGATGCCATAGCTAGATACTAGCTATTGGGAGGAAAATGAAGTGGTGAGATATTATACTGTAACTGATGAATTTATTAAGTCTCAATAGATAATATGCAGAGCAAGATACACAGATTGGTATATAACTTAATGAGAATATCTGGCTTAGAGCCTTAGTTGTGTACGTAACTTATTTCTGAAGAGTATTCATTAATTCTCAGGTACTGCAAGTTGCTGAGTCGTCACCCATGGTTGGTTTTACTGAGTGTGTCAGGGTTGGTGGGTATCTGCCTCACAATATCTCTGCTACTCTATGAACTGCCAACATTCAATGACCCTGCCTTGGTTAGTACCTATCTATTAGATTAGCTTTTGCTGCAAAATATGATTAATTCTAGAATTAATCCAATGTTATTCAATAAATATGATCAAGCAAATAACAAATCTCGTTTGATACGAAGGGTTTTGAAGCACGAGGAACCCCACTGAGCAATAGAAATGCAGCCTGGAAGGCAATGCTGGAAGCTACTCGCTCCAATGGACCTTTGGCTGGCAACCCCTTTGAGACTAAGAAAGTCAGTCAGAACTATGGGGGAAAGAAGTTCAACTTTCTGCTCAGTGAGAGGAGACTTAACCTTACGATGGCTAAGCTCAAACATATTCATATGGTGAGAGAACAGTTGTGCATTGTACAGCTATTGGTAGTTATTATTTATAATATTCTTCAAAGGACTTAGCTAGATAAGAGATATTAAAAATACTGCCTTTTTTAGCTAGCTAATGTTTTACTTTTGTATTCTAACTGTGGTTCCAAAGAATTTATATTCTTTCTCTTGATTTTTACCATAAATACATGCATCTTTTATATTGCTAGTGCATAACTCATTATTAAGGCTCGGAAATTGGGGCATTTATAAGTTAAATCCACTAGCGCTCATAATGCTCCAAACGCTATAAACTCCCCAAAATGCTCCATATGTACTCGGGTTGACTTCTATTGTGCACCAAGATTGAGTAATGTCAAATAACTGTATCATTCTTACCGGGTGGACAACTGTACTTTTAAGTGTATTTAATGGTTCATAGAGCTTAAACGTGAATGATCGAACTAATTTCACATATCTATCTGCGAGTGATTGCTGAGACTGTTTATTTAGGTAACATTAATAATTCATACATTTCTTTCCCCATCCTTCATATTACCAATAATTAGTTCGTATAAATATACTTAAACTAAAAATAGATTAAAATACGAATTTGATATTGATAGAGAGATAGCTTCAGTGAAATACCAGGGTATGTGTTTTGTCCTATTGCCTAGGTACAGTCAAAGAAATTGTATCCGTATTTATTTTTTGATAGTTAACTAATTTCAAATGTTGAAGAGAAATCCTATTACAGGTAGAGCTCGTAAAGCTCGGGCAAAAAATATCCGTTCTATAAGGGCCATGTAGCTCTTACAATGACATCTTTAAATTATATGGATTAACAAATTTATTCTATGTCAACCATCAATCTAGTCAAGCATTGATTAATTTGATTATATTCACTTAATGAGTTAATGTATTGTTGTTCAGTTTTTTTAATGATTTAATTTTGTTACCCTTTCCTTATACATTTTCTTTGATTAGAAAAGTTCTATAAAAATTAAAAAGAGGTGTAACTATTCTAATAGTAACCCTAGATTTTCACGTAATTCATATCTATTTAGTTACAAATCTCTTTGTTTTATTTTACATACCTTATTTTTTCGTACATTTGTTTGAGTAAGTAAATACAGGGTTGAATGTTTTGCAAGGCGTAGTGAAGAAACCAGACTGAAATATTTCCCGAATTGACTCCCCAAGATGTTTCCCGCTGTGCTAGTGCCCCTGTTACTTCCACAGAAGTAGAGATTATTCTTTTTATTGAAATATGTTGTCTCAGATAGACGATGAAGGGTCAAAAAAATGTTAAAGAAGTAATGGTTTTATCTTGTTAATATGGGTTAACTTTCACATTCTTACAAAACTTCAACAACATGTGATGCTAGAATTTTCTGTAACATTATAGACTCTATATAGAATCCAATTATTATATGTACTGCATACGTTCGTTTTGGTTTCAACATTTATTGTTCTTTTTCCTATGTTTTTTCAAGTATTGCACAATACTTTTGAGCCTTACATATTTACATAATGATTTTTCAAAATGAATTATTTATCGATAAAAATTAAAGATAATTCTTGTGTATATTTCATCCAAAAACTCTTCAAAAACAAAACCTCGTTAAAATTCTTACTTTGATAAGTAACACGCTTTTTCTTTCGGTGCATGAAACACTCAAAAAACTGCCTCAAATGTACCAATAACTGTTCCCAAATGCACTGATAAGTGCTTCAAATGCACTGATAAGTGCTCCAAATGCTCCGATAAGTGCCCCAAATGCCCCGATAAGTGCCCCAAATACTCTTTTCTATCGCTCCTACTGCACATTTATAGCGCTACAAGTGCTCGTTTTGACCGCTACTACTGCTCTATTTTAAGTGCCCCAATGTCCTAGCTCTACTCATTATCTTCAATAATAACTGCTTAATTTGACAATATTTTTTCACTTAACGAGATTGTTTTATAATTTGTCATCAGTTAAGATTAATCATATCATGCTTTTTGTAGTAAATATTCAAAATAAATTTTTCTTACAATAATATTATGGAATAGATTCATACTTTTGAAACAAAATGGTGCATGTTACTTCCATTTAATAATATTTGCCCTATTAGAATATTGATATTACATGTGCCATGCATTTCTTCATGCCATGCTAGATATATTAACTTGATAGCTACACTACGCCTTCATTCTGCACATAAACAAATACGCATATATGAATGCAGTTCTGAGACTCTGCAATGTTAGACTATACTATACAGTGGTTAAATACCTTTTCTGTGACATCACTACACTTGACAGACAACCAAGGCAAAATCCTTATACAAATAACTATTTAACCCGTTGTATGGTATATAGAGTATGTAATCTAATTTTGCTGGGTCACATAAGTGCGTTCGTGAGTGCGTATTTCACATCAATACTGTAATTGATCTTGATTTAAACCTTCGCAATACTTTGCATTGTAGTTGATATACCTTGATGTCATGAGATGTGTACTGATGTCTCTCTCTCTACCACAGGTTTGTGTAGAGGCAGTAGCAGGCAGCAACGTGTCTATTCAAAGCAACTGCTCCAGAGAAGATCTCCAGAAGCTACACTTCCTTCAGACTGATGAGGATTATGACTACAAAATCAGTGAACTGTTCAATGGTGAGATTGTACTTATCTTTTTATCTTTCCTTAACTTTAATTTGATTTTTAACTAACTGAAATTGGAAATTCCTCTGTGAAGGATAAATTAAGAGGTAGCTATTTCTTGTAGGACTTGAGTTCAGACTAAGGTTTATATCTTTTGTTTAATGATGTACCTTGAATGGTTTCAGATTTATTCTACATTGACTGAAGTACCTTTTTGAATTTTTAATGGGTGTTTTCAAATCATATTAAAATAGTCTGCCTATTTTATTAATAGTGTAATATTATTGACTGCTATTAACTTCCAAAAACCTTGCTGTGTAAGTAATGAGAAAAGAAAGCTTGAGAGAAAATTTGCACATTTTTTTCGAACAAATACAGATGTCTATAACTATCCTTATTTTATATTGTCTCGGAAGAGAATACTCAATCTGTAAGTGTGTATGGAATGTATATAAACTAGTCCTGTTTTCAGATACTCGGAGTGTAGTAGCTCTGGAGAGTGCAGGTGATTCTTACCCCAACTTCACAGCAATTCACATGTCTTCACTGGAGAAACTGCGACAGCTTGCCATAGAGTATGACCTGCGGAATGCAAACAGCAGTGAGGACTACTTGCTCAACCCTGTGAGAGAATAGTGTTATGAGATATATGAACAAATGCAATTTGGTATATAGATAGTGTGTGTGCTACGTGGTTAATTAGGCTATAGCTACTTTAAATGCCCAGTACAACCTTTTATATTTTAGTTCATATATAACAATAACTATTAACATAGCTACCTGCATTATTCACACAAATTGTAGTAATTATAAATCTGAATATAATGAAACTGCTGAGAAATTAGGGTTAATACAAATGGATAAAAGAACAGTTGCGCCGCTAGATAGCGTTAGCGCAGATTCCTTGACAAATATTAAATACAACAGAGACAAAGTTACATGCTGAGATTGACGTTTTCACTGCTA
The DNA here is from genome assembly GCA_947561585.1 of Caprella mutica. Lineage (NCBI taxonomy): Eukaryota > Metazoa > Arthropoda > Malacostraca > Amphipoda > Caprellidae > Caprella > Caprella mutica. The sequence continues at coordinate 260,066 of CANNZV010000426.1, forward strand.
CTGCTAGATTGCACAATTATAAATTTTAAGGATGCTTACTTATTGATGTTCCTGAATAAGTTGTTCAAATTTCAGTCAAAGTGAAAATGTTGTACTAGACCTTTAAAGTATCAAATTCCAGTTCACAATTTCAATAACTAAACTAACTTTATTAATTTTTCAGAACCCACTGTTTACTGATGAAGATTTTGAAGATCACGAACAATTTGGTCCGGATGGTTTCTTCTGCAATGCTCTCAGTGAGTATTTGTTGTATAGTATTTCTTTATGAATTTAATAGCAGTATTCATTTATCAACTTTCAAGTAAATTATCAGTTCCATGGAATATAAGTTCTTTCTAAAAATGTAACTAATTCAATCATGATCATATCAGAGAAGTTGCCTACCTACCATTTTAAGTTTTAAAGAAAACTGTCAGATATGAAATTAATCATTGATATAGTTTAAGTCTTCTATTTACTAGATAGCTGTCATCAACTGATGCTCTAGGTGTTTCACTGTTAGACTTATTAACTAGTAGGTTTTTAATAAAAATGTTATAATTTTAATTAACTTTTTTGTCATAGTAAGAATAGAGTTAATATAGCTAAACTGTTCCCCCAGTGCCTAGTTACGGACACGTGATACTTGGTTTGAAAGGAGGGGACTGCTCAGCTCCCAAACCATCCCTCTTTGGGGCCTTCAGTGACATATTCTCCACTGAGGGAACCCTGCCAGTCAACAGGTCCAGAGACCTCTCCAGTCTACTTACCTACAACAACATCAGAGCTGTGTGTGCCCTGGACCACAAGATAAGAGAGGTTAGTGAGCTGTGTGTGGACCACAAGATAAGAGAGGTTAGTGAGCTGTGTGTGGATCACAAGATAAGAGAAGTTAGTGAGCTGTGTGTGGACCACAAGATAAGAGAAGTTAGTGAGCTGTGTGTGGACCACAAGATGAGAGAGGTTAGTGAGCTGTGTGTGAACCACAAGATGAGAGGTTAGTGAGCTGTGTGTGAACCACAAGATGAGAGAGGTTAGTGAGCTGTGTGTGAACCACAAGATACGAGAGGTTAGTGAGCTGTGTGTGAACCACAAGATACGAGAGGTTAGTGAGCTGTGTGTGAACCACAAGATACGAGAGGTTAGTGAGCTGTGTGTGAACCACAAGATACGAGAGGTTAGTGAGCTGTGTGTGGACCACAAGATACGAGAGGTTAGTGAACTGTGTGTGAACCACAAGATACGAGAGGTTAGTGAGCTGTGTGTGAACCACAAGATACGAGAGGTTAGTGAGCTGTGTGTGAACCACAAGATACGAGAGGTTAGTGAGCTGTGTGTGGACCACAAGATACGAGAGGTTAGTGAACTGTGTGTGGACCACAAGATAGGAGAGATTAGTGAACTGTGTGTGGACCACAAGATAGGAGAGGTTAGTGAGCTGTGTGTGGACCACAAGATTGGAGAGGTTAGTGAGCTGTGTGTGGACCACAAGATAGGAGAGGTTAGTGAGCTGTGTGTGGACCACAAGATAGGAGAGGTTAGTGAGCTGTGTGTGGACCACAAGATAGGAGAGGTTAGTGAGCTGTGTGTGGACCACAAGATAGGAGAGATTTTAGTGAGCTGTGTGTGGACCACAAGATAGGAGAGATTTTAGTGAGCTGTGTGTGGACCACAAGATGAGAGATTTTAGTGAGCTGTGTATGGACCACAAGATGAGAGATTTTAGTGAGCTGTGTATGGACCACAAGATGAGAGATTTTAGTGAGCTGTGTATGGACCACAAGATAGGAGAGGTTAGTGGGCTTTGTGTGGACCACAAGATGAGAGATTTTAGTGAGCTGTGTGTGGACCACAAGCTGAGAGATTTTAGTGAGCTGTGTGTGGACCACAAGCTGAGAGATTTTAGTGAGCTGTGTGTGGACCACAAGCTGAGAGATTTTAGTGAGCTGTGTGTGGACCACAAGATGAGAGATTTTAGTGAGCTGTGTATGGACCACAAGATGAGAGATTTTAGTGAGCTGTGTATGAACCACAAGATGAGAGATTTTAGTGAGCTGTGTATGGACCACAAGATGAGAGAGGTTAGTGAGCTGTGTGTGGACCACAAGATGAGAGATTTTAGCGAGCTGTGTGTGGACCACAAGATGAGAGATTTTAGCGAGCTGTGTGTGGACCACAAGATGAGAGATTTTAGTGAGCTGTGTGTGGACCACAAGATAGGAGATTTTAGTGAGCTGTGTGTGGACCACAAGATGAGAGATTTTAGTGAGCTGTGTGTGGACCACAAGATGAGAGATTTTAGTGAGCTGTGTGTGGACCACAAGATGAGAGATTTTAGCGAGCTGTGTGTGGACCACAAGCTGAGAGATTTTAGTGAGCTGTGTGTGGACCACAAGATGAGAGATTTTAGTGAGCTGTGTATGGACCACAAGATAGGAGAGGCTAGCGAGCTGTGTGTGGACCACAAGATGAGAGATTTTAGTGAGCTGTGTGTGGACCACAAGATAGGAGAGGTTAGTGAGCTGTGTGTGGACCACAAGATGAGAGATTTTAGTGAGCTGTGTGTGGACCACAAGATGAGAGATTTTAGTGAGCTGTGTGTGGACCACAAGATGAGAGATTTTAGTGAGCTGTGTGTGGACCACAAGATGAGAGATTTTAGTGAGCTGTGTGTGGACCACAAGATGAGAGATTTTAGCGAGCTGTGTGTGAACCACAAGATGAGAGATTTTAGTGAGCTGTGTGTGGACCACAAGATGAGAGATTTTAGCGAGCTGTGTGTGGACCACAAGATAGGAGAGGTTAGTGAGCTGTGTGTGGACCACAAGCTGAGAGATTTTAGTGAGCTGTGTGTGGACCACAAGATGAGAGATTTTAGTGAGCTGTGTGTGGACCACAAGATGAGAGATTTTAGTGAGCTGTGTATGGACCACAAGATAGGAGAGGCTAGCGAGCTGTGTGTGGACCACAAGATGAGAGATTTTAGCGAGCTGTGTGTGGACCACAAGATGAGAGATTTTAGTGAGCTGTGTGTGGACCACAAGATAGGAGAGGTTAGTGAGCTGTGTGTGGACCACAAGATGAGAGATTTTAGTGAGCTGTGTATGGACCACAAGATAGGAGAGGTTAGTGAGCTGTGTGTGGACCACAAGCTGAGAGATTTTAGTGAGCTGTGTGTGGACCACAAGCTGAGAGATTTTAGTGAGCTGTGTGTGGACCACAAGCTGAGAGATTTTAGTGAGCTGTGTGTGGACCACAAGATAGGAGAGGTTAGTGAGCTGTGTGTGGACCACAAGATAGGAGAGGTTAGTGAGCTGTGTGTGGACCACAAGCTGAGAGATTTTAGTGAGCTGTGTGTGGACCACAAGCTGAGAGATTTTAGTGAGCTGTGTGTGGACCACAAGCTGAGAGATTTTAGTGAGCTGTGTGTGGACCACAAGCTGAGAGATTTTAGTGAGCTGTGTGTGGACCACAAGCTGAGAGATTTTAGTGAGCTGTGTGTGGACCACAAGCTGAGAGATTTTAGTGAGCTGTGTGTGGACCACAAGCTGAGAGATTTTAGTGAGCTGTGTGTGGACCACAAGATGAGAGATTTTAGTGAGCTGTGTGTGGACCACAAGATGAGAGATTTTAGTGAGCTGTGTGTGGACCACAAGATGAGAGATTTTAGTGAGCTGTGTGTGGACCACAAGATGAGAGATTTTAGTGAGCTGTGTGTGGACCACAAGATTAGAGATTTTAGCGAGCTGTGTGTGGACCATAAGATGAGAGATGTTAGTGAGCTGTGTGTGGACCATAAGATGAGAGATGTTAGTGAGCTGTGTGTGGACCACAAGCTGAGAGATTTTAGTGAGCTGTGTGTGGACCACAATCTGAGAGATTTTAGTGAGCTGTGTGTGGACCACAAGATGAGAGATTTTAGTGAGCTGTGTGTGGACCACAAGATAGGAGAGGTTAGTGAGCTGTGTGTGGACCACAAGATAGGAGAGGTTAGTGAGCTGTGTGTGGACCACAAGCTGAGAGATTTTAGTGAGCTGTGTGTGGACCACAAGCTGAGAGATTTTAGTGAGCTGTGTGTGGACCACAAGCTGAGAGATTTTAGTGAGCTGTGTGTGGACCACAAGCTGAGAGATTTTAGTGAGCTGTGTGTGGACCACAAGATGAGAGATTTTAGTGAGCTGTGTGTGGACCACAAGATGAGAAATTTTAGTGAGCTGTGTGTGGACCACAAGCTGAGAGATTTTAGTGAGCTGTGTATGGACCACAAGATGAGAGATTTTAGTGAGCTGTGTGTGGACCACAAGATGAGAGATTTTAGTGAGCTGTGTGTGGACCACAAGATAGGAGAGATTAGTGAACTGTGTGTGGACCACAAGATAGGAGAGGTTAGTGAGCTGTGTGTGGACCACAAGATAGGAGAGGTTAGTGAGCTGTGTGTGGACCACAAGCTGAGAGGGTTAGAGTACCACCAGAGCTGTGCACCATGGACCACAAATTCAGATTATTTACAAACACAGTAGTTTTAGTAGTTTTCTTTAGTGTCTGTTCTCAGAATTAGATTGCAGTTCAGGATATTTCTGATATTATTATAAGAATCCCCTGTTTACTCATTACTAATAATAACCAAGCATTGAAGTAATTATCTTTCCCCTCACAGACTGACTCTTTCAAGGACATCTGCCAGACGAATGGCAAGCACAACTGCTGTCCCTCTTGGTCTCTACCTAACTATGTGGCTATGCTAGCCAATAAAACACACTGCAACAACATCACTGTGAGTACACTGTACAATATACACCAGGGGTTCTTAAAGTGAGGTGCCCGGCACCCCTTTGGGACCTGGATTGTTTATAGGGGGTACCTGGGATCGCTGGTTTATATCTTACTTATAAGTTCAGTTCTTGCTGTTAATATCATGCAGTATGTTAATATAACATTCATTTTCCTTACCTTTTCACATCTTAATAACCAAATATATTATAATAGTAGCTTTTCAATTTATTTCAATGCTATACAATACTCTGGAAGTGCCTGAGAAAAGCAAGGGGTGTGCGATAAAAATACTTTGAGAACCACTGCTCTACACACTGTCAAACACTCTGTTGAACTGTTTGTCAAACTCTATCAGTATCTTCTAACAGACTTTAATGATCGTGTTCAAACGCTCTCATGATTGCTAGCTACTTGGCAAACGTTTGTTTGATATCTAGTATAGCAAATTGATTATTGGTATTATATGGTAAATAGTAGAGAAACTACTCGCACATATGATTGTATGTCAGAAGACTTGATAAATAGCTTATATAAGTAATGGCTACCTTCATATTAAATTATACAAAGCTTTAGATTTTGACTATTTTCCACCATATTTGATCTCTTCAATCTCTCTATTTTAATCATTTCCATACAGTGTTTGATAATGTGTACATGGCATCAGTAATCATTAATTAATTTCATTTGGTAGATATTCTATTACCTAATTGAATAAAGATATTGTAGCTATCTATGGGTAAGATATGAGCCTCTCTTAATTATACCTCCAAAGTATTGAAAAAGTTGCTTCATTATTTTAATTGTTATTCTTTTCAACAGGAAAGTGATGTGACTCATCTGCAGGACCTTCTGTTCGAGTGTGGCAGTCAGTTAGACGTGTCTCTGTCAGGCCGGTGCAGTGCCTCTACTCTCCACAGGGGCAAAGACTGCTCTGACATTCCCCCCCACTGCATGAACCATGACGCTGTGTACACCATCCTGCACTACCTCACTGATGCCAACTTCTTGGCTAGGAAGAGTGATGTGAGTCAAAAATAGAGCTTGGGCAATATGTTTTAAACTAAGAGGCTTTGTTTACTATCACCTCTTCATTTTCCTCCTCTATTTATGAGTGCAGCCACCGGTGCTGTGTCATTTTCACAGAATAGCTTTTATGCATCTATGAGCATTGTCACTGATGGTGGATAGGTGACTTTGTTCATGAAGCCACTTTCCTATCTGTCTTCTTCTTCCCTTGCACTTAATTTCCTTTTGACGTCAGCGGTATGGCCTTTGTTCAGAATCGGACGTTAATCCCATCACTAATTAAATGTTTCCAATTAAGTTTTTTTTTTTTTTACCGAGATACCAATATCATTTCTATGTTCGTAAGATCATTTCTCTGCAAACTCCTTTAACACCCAGGACATGTTGAAGGTCAAAATTAATTTTTTTGGTCGATCATCATTAGCTAGATAGATAACCCTTTTAATGAAGAATATATTTAAAAAATAACTTAATTTCAAATTCCTTTTAAGTCAAATATCATTTAGGAAGAACTTTGGGTTCTTCTCCAATAATTATGTTGCATAGCCTACATTTAATTTTACGCATCTTATTGCTAGAATATGGACCAAATAAATACATTATTTGATGCTTTTCTAATTTCCTCGCCAGAGGACGGTGGTCGTTAAAGGCTAAGGATGTTCCAAAAATTCTTTTCCCATGTGTCTCACTAACTTTAATCTTTGTCAGGTTTACGGAGCATGTGCCACCACCCCTCAGCACCACTCCAACAGTTCCCTGATCATCACGTCACTACAGTCGTCAGCTCTCTTCCTACCAGTCACTAGGAGTGCCAGCAGCCTTCAGTTTTACCAGGAGCTCAGTCAGATGAGTCTGACGGAGGGAGACGTCACAGTAGTCTCCATGGCTTTAGGTACAAACCTTTCTCTTGTTACTTTAATATTCGGCTGGTTAGTTTGAAAGCCCAGTCTAACTTTTTAAATTATTCATTTTATAGCTAACTACAAGACATACATTATTTGGACACAGTCTAGAAATTTCACATCTTAATTTATGGAAACCACTGAGATATATGTGATGGGATAAATAATTAGTTGTCCCGCTAGATGGAGTTGGTACAGATTTGGTTGCAAATATTATGAACACAAACGTGAGAAAATCAAATCCGGAGATTAACTTTTTACCGCTAAATGGCCTCTTTATATAATTTAATGAGGCTTTTGTTAATATATTTTATTAATTGTAGCTATATATCTTTGATTTTCCTGAATAGGTTTATTCACATTTTAGTCAAAGTATAAAAATTGTACCGAGACTTCAGTTTGCAATCATTAGAAAATCACTTATTACCCTAATCGTTAAGTCTGATTCCCACTTGCCTTTTTGATGATTACTGTACTATAATTATTCTTGGCAATCTAAATATTTATTCGCTTTAATTTGAACTCTCACAATGTTGATATTTAAAGCAAAGAAGTTCATTTCAGTTACAGAATGTCTTGCAATTAGCAATTAACCCCTAATTGAAGCCTAGTATCTCTTGATTTTAATAAGCCTTTGAATCATAAAGATTAGCCATTATAACAGATTATTTAATAGATCGGCACTAAATGTTTATATTATTTTGACCTGATATCAGGGACTGTGTCTTGCTTTATTTAAACATGTTTAATAAATTTTAAACTCGTGCTTTAATATCATTCCATATTGAGTACTTCATCAAAACAATAGCTAGACGGCGTATAGGATTCCTATGCAGATCATATGTTGAAATAGATAAAGCTCTCCATTTACTCGAAATATAAAAACTAATCTCCTTTCTGGTTAAAGTTTGACCGGAAAGAACAACAATCCTAGGATATTATAAGAGCTTTGCTTCTTAGCTGAACATTAATATTTGTTGATATTGCTTCCTGTTTTCAAGGTACTGCTTTTTGAGTGCTTTGTACTGCCTTAAACTGTATAGTGGTACTTTCTAGCTGTCAAACAATAACTCTCTGCTCTCACCAACAGGTGTGAAGAATGCTCTGTTCGACAAGCTGCTCATTGACAACTCCATGCTTGTGATGATAGCTGGTGGTGTTGTGGTGGTGCTGGTGTGTGTGTACACTGCATCTCTCTTCATCACTCTCATCACTCTTGCTACCGTAAGTAGTAATGAGTACATTCGACACTCTTAGCGCTACCTAGAGTACAAGATCCCCCTGAGAAACTGACCAGTGTTTCTTAGGCTTTAAACTGTTGGAATTTGGATTATATATTGTCTTTTCTCATTGTTACAATGTTTATCATTTTTTTTAACGCTTCAAGTTTTCAGAGGATAGCGCTACGGTTATGCTCTTCATCTAGCTACGAGGTCTTATATTTGGTGTTAGGTAGATTCGTAGGGTTCATTTATGATATTTCACTTAATAACAAGTTAAATAATTCTGTGATATTGCAGATCGTGTCTTCAATGGTGATGTCTTACTTCCTCTACACATGTGTGATGGGTATCACCTTCTTCCCGTACATGAATGTCCTCACTGCTATCATAGCCGTTGGTAAGTAGCTAATTTTTAGATGTCAGTTCTCTTGCTAAGAACTAGTTGCTTATTCTTCACAAACTGTTAAAGTGGGTCATATTCAAAAGATTTACTTATAAAGTTATCATTAAAGTTAATCCATCATAATACTTCAAAACATTTAGCTAGGTAGCTATTTTGATTATTAGATCAATATTATGAAGCATTTTGATAGTTTATTATACTATTATGGCTCGTTGTACCATGGCTTTTGTGCCTAGCATCTGTATTTTGTTGCCAATTTTAACAGCAATCTAATTACTAATATCATTCTTTTCAATGTAACCCTACATAATATCACTAACTAGATAATAGTAGTAGATACCTGTCAGTTGCACTTTAAGTAACCACTTACTTGTGACTAGGGTTTAAGAATATCTCTTCTTTCCCAGGTCTAGGAGCAGACGACGTGTTTGTGTTCTGTCGTGTGTGGCGCAGTGTCCTCAAAGAGCATGCCATGAAACCCTACTCCAACAGGCGTGAGCTTATTTCCACCTCTCTGGTGTACGAGGTCATGAACCACGCAGCCTCTTCTGTCATTGTGACCTCACTCACCACTGCAGCAGCTTTCCTTGCTTCTATGACCTCTGCAATCACTGCCATCAAGTGTTTTAGGTAATTAATGAGCTCGAGAACTCGGTGTTCGACTGTTCGTAGGTTTAGGATGTTACATATGATGTATTTCAATGTTTCATTATCATTTTGATTTCATTTGTTTATATAGATTCAGGATATAGTGATATTCTGTAGGGTTGCAGCTTCCTGTAGAAGTAGTCACTGATATTTCCATTTGTTTTCAGTTTATTCGCTGGTGGAGTAGTTCTCTCCAATCTTTTCCTAATGCTCACATGGGTCCCTGCTACTCTGGTGATTGCGGAGCAATTTGGTATTTGCTTCTATTGCTCCACAGAGAAACAATTACATAGAGAACAAACTGATAACTCTGTCCAACACCAAAACCCTACCTTCAATTCTAATCAAACACCCGAGTCCTCTAACCACTACAGCAATAGTCCTCCGTCTATGCCTTTGGATAACAGTATCCACATGACACATTCCTCCTCTTCTCCACAGCCATCTCCACCCCACTCCATCCCCTCCCCCGCCTCCACTCAGTCCTCTGCCCCCCACTCCCCCTACCACCCACAGCCAGCTGTCAGTTCCACCTCTGTTTCCAAAGGAGGTCTGTTCACCAGTTTCCTGAACATGTACGAGAGTGTCAGTGAAGCCTTTTTCGACAAATTCCTGCCGTGGGCAGTCTTCACACCCAGGCTGTTGTGGGTAGTGCTCTTTGCAGTGATTAGCATCTACGCCACTACCTTGGTGCTCTACTTTCCTGGTCTGCAATTACCAAACACCTCAGACTTCCAGTTGTTCAAGAGAGATCATTACCTGGAGCGTTACGATCTAGATCACAAGTACAATTTCTGGTTTGAGCGCAATTTACGCAGTGACATGGCCAATCGTCTCCCAATCAGAATAGTTTGGGGTTTGAAGCCTGTTGACAATGGTGACCATTTGGACCCGTCCTCAGATTCCAAACTAGAACTGGATCGAACATTCGATATCTCTGCTCCTCAGTCCCAAAGCTGGATGTTGCAGTTCTGTAGGAAGCTTCGTAACCAGACTTTCTACATGCCAGCCCTTGGTCCCTTGGTTCCCAACTGCTTCATAGAGACATTCAAGTCCTGGATGGAAGGGAGGAAGTGCAAAGGAGTCAGTGAGAACAGGTATCCTTGTTGTGATGTACCCAAGTTCCCTTACCCACGGTGGGTATTCAATCGCTGCGTCTCTGGGGCTGTCAAAGCCCTCTACCAAACACCAAGAATATATTTCGTGCCTGGAGTTGCTGGCCCAAAGTTCAACAAGACGAGTAAAAGGATAGAAGCTATGGTTGTGGAATATGACAGCAACTTTGTTTGGTCTCTCTCTTACCAAGAAATGCACAAATTCTTTACCCAGGTTAGAATTAGAATGGTATTCTTTGACTATTATACGATCAGTAAGTATCTACATTAAATATTTAACATGTTCATTATATTTATAGATTAGTATTCTGTTCACCTTAATTTGAAATTTTAGTATTTTTGAATCGTTACTTTGTTAATTCTGACCAGAGTAACGTTTCAGATACTAGTTGCTATTAGAATTGGATTTAATTTTTACTCTTTCCAACTTCAGGTTGAAGAGTTCACAACGAGAGAGATGGAGACAGCCCCCACAGGCATGAGGGGTGGGTGGTTCATATCATTCCTAGAGTTCTATGAAGTGCAGAGGTCTCTGTTGGAAGGTACCACCATTGCCATAGCTGTGGCCATAGCAGTCACAATGTCAGTTCTGCTGCTCACTACATGTAACATCTTCATCAGCATTTTGGCGGTGGTGACAGTCGGAGCTGTTATAATGGTCACACTTGCGGGCCTTGTTATTCTAGGCTGGCGACTTAACATCCTAGAGAGTATCGTTGTTACTGCCGCCATAGGTCTTGCAGTGGATCTCACACTGCACTATGCCGTTGCATTTAAGAAAGCTCCCATTGGAACTAGGAAAGCGTCTGCAAGGTGGGCTTTGAAGCGATTGGGTAGTCCAGTGTTAATGACCACCCTTACCACTCTAGCAGCAGCCTTTGCCATGATTCCTGCCACTGTGCTGGCTTATATCCACATTGCTACCTTTCTCATCCTCATTTCTCTGTCCTCTTACTTATACTCCACCTTCTTCTTCCTGCCTCTCATGAGTCTAATTGGTCCAGAAGAATCATGTGGGAAATTGAAAGACATTGACGACTGCAGCAGCTTTTGCAACTGTAGAGAAGATGAAAGTCAGGATAAATCAGTGTACCACCAAACCTGTGCCAGTGAATCCACGCTATCAACATCTAGTGTCCCCTTCACCTCTATTCAAGCATCCCAAGATTATGATACATCCATTATCAGCAACACTCCTGGTAACCAGCACGAGTTTGACCCTCTTACCAGTCCTTATTCTGCTCACCACAGAGCCAATCATAGACATCCTGCCTCGTGCAAGAACAAGCACAAGAGCTGCAATGGAGAGGCCACACAAGGAGGCACGTCACTCGGTATGATAGTCAATATGCAGCAGAGCAGGCCTTGTAGAGGCTTGCAGCAAAATGGTAGCTGTGCTCAATTAGTCCTTAGGAAAGAGTCTTGCGAGTCGCAAGGGAGTGTGGGCGAAGACTCTGTCTTTGTCAGTCGATCAGCCAGTCTTGGCAGCAAACCCGATAAAGATAGAGTGTACAAAAGGACTTCAGAGTCAGGAGATACAGAGCAACACGCCCAAACTACTGGAAAGCTGCTGAAAAGTAGAGTTCGGGTTATGGGCATCAGACCCGAAGTGGAGAAGCAGGACTCGTCACCCCAAGTCACTCCGACTAACTCTCTCTCCACTTTGGTCTATTCGGAGCCTGACGCCTTAGATTTCGAGTGTGATGATTATAGAACCAGGTTGCAGAATAAACTCTCACTTGGCTCAGACTCATTTGATAACAGTGGTGCCATTTACCAACAGGAGAACCAAACTAACAAACAACAGCAGATCAAACAGAAACAATTTGCTGAACAAAGGCACTCTAACAATCTTGATAGTAACAGTGCTAGCTATTTGAGCTCAGTTGTGTAGTGTTAGCTAGTAAGGAAATAACTTAATTTTCAGCGCTATTTTTTGTAAGCTGAGTTACATTGGTGACTCGTATATATTATGAGTAGCTTGTATATTCAATAAGAGATCTCTATAGTTTTAATATACACAATATGATGACTGTCATTGTTCAATGGCTGTTTTTAGAGGTAAATTAGTTATAGGTTATTTGAAATTTATGATAATTTATTGCAAGCTAATTTATTATGACACGTTGCTAGCAACAGTTAGGTTTGAAGTTTCCAAATGGAGAATTTAATTAATATTGCATTAATTGTTAATCTAATTTTATTTTGTCAAGTAGCTAACTAATGAGGAAGAACTCAACACTCTGATTAACAATCTACTTAAATATTGACCAGTGAAAGTATTGAAAAAAGACATATATATTGCTAGAAAAGATTTTAACATGTTTAAAGTTATCCCGATAATAAGTTTTTATTTCAAACTCTTCTCTCAAAAAATGAGTAATATCAGTAAACTATTTATAGTATTTTTTAGAATATTTTAATTCTAAACCATGGAGTTTTAAGGTTCTATTTAATTATTACATAATCTTGGTTAAACGTCACCTTTTTGTGAAATTAATCTAATTATCTATCCATTATTTTCAGAAATATGACTGCAAATTTCGATATTTGATGAGATCTGAGTTGATATGTTTAATTTGTTACTAAAGGGCAGTGCACACGCGGCATTAAGTCTTTCCTCGAGACTTTTGAATCGTATAAGAAAAAAAGACGATACAGTTACTATTTATTGTAGTTGGTATCCATGATACATCCAGGTATCATGGATACCAACCACAATAAATATTAACTATATCGTCTTTTTTTCTTATACGATTCAAAAGTCTGGTGGAAAGACTCAAATATGCCGCGTGTGTACGGCCCTTTGCTGTGTACATATTGTAATTCTATAAGTGCCACAATAAGAAGAATCTCGTGCCAATAACTAACTACTCAAATAACTTGTTTATAACTTAGAGATTTGTAATGGTAAGATACGTGTATTGGTGCTGCAATCAATCAGCTGATTAAATTAGATGAAATAGAATTAATTAATGTTAATAAATAATTAAGTTTGATGGTTTTTGAAAGAAGAGATGAGGAAAATGCTACTGAATGGCATTTGAGATTTGCAATGTCTAAGGTTGTGATATCAGATTATTTGTATTTTCTGAAATAATAAACAAGGTTCCTTTTCTTTATAAGTGTAACTCTTTTATATTCTCTATTCTAGACTGATGAAAAGTTATTTGCATTGTTATTTTAATTTGGTATTGTGTTATTTTGCTGTGATAGAATAAGTTATTTTCTAAATATTATACTAATTTTCCTTGATGCATAAAATTAAGTCGGAAATAATGGTGAATGATGAGAGTTTTTATGATTTTCTAAAATGGGAATCTACTTAGTAGCTATTGGTTTTCCAATTGGATCAACTATATAAAGTAACTACAACTTTCACAGCCCCAGAGGGCTCTATCCTGAAGCTGTCTGTGGTGATTGGAAGAGAAGGGGGTATGGCGTACCTTGGGGCCTGAACTGATGAAATTTGGATTGTCTATTCATTTTTTATCATATATATTATTTTTTTAACGCTACTTGCAGTTTTAGATGATAGCGCTAAGGTTATGGCTCTTCAACTACCCGGTCTTAAATAGGCTCGTAGGCTTCATTTACTATCACCTCTTCCAACCGTGAGTGCAGACACTGACTGTTCAATGAGACACTTTCCATTCTGACTGCTTCTTCCAATCTCTTGTATTTGACGTCAGCAATATGGCCTTTAGTTCCGAAGTGGACGGTAAACTCCCAAGTTAATTTTCCATTTGATATCAGCCCTACTCTGATTACATAATCCGAACAAACTTACCATGTTGTTTCTGTTAAATTTTTGGACAGATTCATATCTTCAATCATTGTGAAACTATTTACCCGAAATATAAAAATCAATCTCATTTCTGGTTAAAGATTGACTGGAAAGAACAACAATCCTAGGATATTATAAGAGCTGCGCTTCGTAGCTGAAAATATTTCGTATTTCTTTATCAGTTCCTGTTTTCAAGGTACTGCTTTTTGAGTTCTTTGTACTGCCTTAAACTGTATAGTGGTACTTTCTAGCTGTCAAATATTATATCTTGCCAGCACCTATTGATTGGTCAGTAGAAAATAGGGTAACTTACGAATTTGTGGTCAGTATAATTGGTATCCATGATACAGTGATACTCAATTATAATAAAAATTTAATATTATATCTTTTTCTTTTATGACCGAAGATGTGGAACTGACCGATAATTCGTAAGTTATCTTACATCTTGGCAGCTCTCTATTTTTCCCCCGCTTTTGTGTTTCATTTGAGAATTTTGTATGATCTGTACATTTATAAACTTAACTAATTTGTGTAAATAGGTTGTACTGTATATAGATGATGAAGTCTGGTTTTTATATACAATTATAAATGACTATATACACCTAATAGCACATTAGCTGTGTGACACAGGTACAACATAAATGAAAAGTAGGAGAAAAGGTGCCAAATGATATTCTTTGAGAAGAAATTTTAATTTTAAACAGTTCTTTACAATTGAAGTCTTATGAGATTGGTGGAACTAAAGGGCCATACACACGCAGGGTTTTTCAAGTCTTCCCACCAGACTTTTTGCTAAGCTCCTCCTACTTTTTCAGAGATTTTTGAATCGTATAAGAAAACCAAATGAAATTATCATTTATTTTATCGTTTTTTCCTATATGAGTTAAATATCGTGGAAAAAGTAGAAGGAGCTTGGCAAAAAGTCTGGTGGAAAGACTTAAAAAAAAACCAGCGTGTGTACGGCCCTTCATAGCCAAATGATGTGTCAATAGCTTATGGGTGTTTACAACTGTCATCTGTTTTGGAGGTGTCCATAGCTACTTAATAGACTGTGACAGATAATGCATGGTGAGTGTTAAGTGATAGTCGCTTGGTGTTTCCATGTAACAAATAGAAACCGTAAAGAAATGCCGTGTCTTATTTTCCTCTACTGAAGGCAATATAGTGCTATTATATCACAGTTTCATTTGTGCATTGGCCATCCCTGAATAATTTTATCATTAGGGTTGTGACAATATGCACTGCATATTATGCAGTATATGCACTTAAATATTAAGTGCATATTCGCTTGAAATATGCATTTTCACAAAAAGCATATGCATTTCATAAAACTTATAAAACTTTTAATTAAAAAAGAACATTATACGTATTTCAGTTAAATAGAAATTCGTAGATTTCCATGGATTTCTTGAAATGTGCTATTACTTAGAAGCCCATATATTTTAGATATTTTTTTCTTAATTGTAAAAAAGATTCTAAATACTAAGTGGTAAAATGAAGGTTGCTAATTTAATTAATATCTTTAATTGAAAATATATCCATATATTGAAGCACTTCCTATAAAGCTGCACTCAAGTACATTTAACAAGTCTTAAATATGAAGAATCTAGTATACAGGTAAAGCTCGTAAACGGACACCCCCTAAAAAAGACCAAAATTATCCGTTCTTCTGGCCGTGCAACTCCTACAACAACCTTTTTATATTATGTAGTTTAAACAATATTCTATTCGTCTAACAAGTATCTATATAGTCGTACATTGATTATTCAGTGGTATTACAAATAACAATCAACACTTAATGTAATTTTAAGGGTTGTGACAATATGCACTGGGAAATATACTGCATATGCAACAGGTTTTATGCTCTTTGAGAAAACGCATATGCATTTGAGAATAAAAGTATATGCATATTTATAAATGCATATGCATATTAGTAAATGCATATATGCAAATTAGTAAATGCATATGCATATTAGTAAATGCATATATGCAAATTAGTAAATGCATATGTATATTTATAATTGCATATGCATGTTGATAAATGCATATATGCAAATTAGTAAATGCATATGTATATTTATAATTGCATATGCATGTTGATAAATGCATATATGCAAATTAGAAAATGCATATGCCTATTTATAATTGCATATGCATGTTGATAAATGCATATGCAAATCTAATTAGCATACGCGTTTTTGAAAAGCATATGCAAAATATGCAATGTCTCAACCTTTTAATGTTTTAAGATTTTCAGTAATTTGATTTTGTTACCCTTTCCCGCCACATTTTTTTTTGATTAGAGAAGCTCTATAAAATTAAAAAGAGGTAACTATCCTATATTTTCACTTAATTCATATATCTATTTAGTTGCTACTATCTTTGTTTTATTTTACTTACCTTATTATTTCGTACCTACGTACGTACATTTATGAGTAAGTTTTATAAATATTACAGGCAAGCCTCGCTTTAAGTACAACTCACTTTAACAAAAGTGGTACCTATTTTGAGTCATGATTCGAAATGAGAATCGTTCGTAGACATAGAAAACGGAGACATTTTTTGTGATTATTTCACGGTAACTAAAAAAATATCAAAATTATAATCCAGACGAAGTTATTAGAAGCAATTGGTTCAGAAATTCAACATGTCCTATTTTAGTGTAAGTTCCGTGTTATTGCACGGTTCCATATTTTAGAACACGTAAAAATCTTAATATAATCAATTGATTTAACTTTTATTTCAATTGGTATCCATGCTACCAATTAGAATGGAAGTTACATAATTTATAATATTTTCTTTTCTGACGTGTCCGAAATTGTAGAACCAACCAATAACTTGGAACTTAGTACCCTACTAGCAAAAATATTTCATAGAGCATAAAATTGCGGTTTGTTAAATGTAGCACAATAATTATAGAAGTCTAAGTATCTATTAATCACTCACCTATACTGAGTGAGAGTTAAGCTATGGATGGATTTTAAAACATTTGATAAATGCACGACTTTAAACTTTTTCATCACAGTCACAAACAATGAAAAACTGTATATTATTAATAATATGCTTATATACTTAGTACTCTAATAACTAGGGCTGGGACAATATGCAGTTATCATAAAAGCATATGATGCATCATATTTTGGTTAGAGCATATGCCTTAATAATAACTCATATGCCCTAACAATACCTAAGGCATATGCCCTAACAATACCTAAGGCATCCCAACAAACATATGAATGTCGATTCGATGCCGTTTGCTGTCGAATTCGTAGCGCTAACGGTGGGTATCGACTAAGCAACCATTTCGACTCATAGTAGATATCGGAATGTCTGTTTCTAAATGATATCTGAATTTACACTTCGAGTAGAAACACGAAAACCGATACATGGTTTTAACAGTATCGTCTTGACGTCGGCATGTCTGTTTCCAAACGATATCTGAATTTATACTTCGACCAGAAGTGCGAAAACAGATACGTAGTTTTAAAAAAATCGTTTCAAATTTGGAAATTAATTTTCTTATCTTCCTGTTATATAATACGTATAGAAATGTAGGAATTATTTTTATTCAATTGGATTGTACCTTTCTATATAACGTACGTTGTGCTCCCTTTGAACTTTACCCAATAATTAATACATTTATAGGGGACTACGGCAGTTGTAAAGGTATTATCGGGCATTGGCACGCTAGTGCGATTGTACAATGGATCAACGTATAGTAAGCGATATTGGAACATCGGTTGTTGAACAGTGTTCCTCCAGTACCGTGAAAATGAAATGGATAACCAATCAAGTGATTTTTAGATGACCAGTGCATTTATTGTTATGAATCTATTCTAAACTGCTTATTGTAAATAAACCGCGAGGGGTTCCTGAAGCTGTCTTTGGTGAATGGAAGAGAAGGGGGGTGGCGTCCCTTGGGACTCAAACTGTTGTAATTTGGATTATGTATTGTCTATTTTATGTTTACCATGTGTATAGTTTTTTTTAACTCTCCATGCAGTTTTAGAGGATAGCGCTAGGGTTACGCTCCACAATTACGTACGAGGTCTTAGATTTTGTGTTATGTAGGCTCGTAGACTTCATTTACTAAATTACCTCTTCATTTTCATCTTCTATCCTTGAGTGCAGCCACCGGTGCTTGTGACCATTTTTGTCACATTCCTCGGTAAGTGACAGCATTCACGTAGTTTTTCAGCATCCATGAGCGTCGTGACTTTGTCCATGGAGCCACTTTCCTTTCTGACTGCTTCTTCCAGTCCCTTCTATTTATTTTTCTTTAGACGTCAGAGACATGGCCTTTGGTTCCGAAGCAGACGTTAAACCTATACTAAACGTAAATAATTAAAAGTTGATGGGCTATTCAACATGTTGTTCTATTTTAGAGTACATTCTGTGTTATCGGACGGTTCCACATTTTCGAATATGTAAGATATAAATATATTAATTATCATTATTCAATTCTTACTTAAATTGGTATCCATGATACCAGTACGTAAAATACAAGTTTAGAAAAAAAATTAATACCTAAATAATTTTTCTACGTAAAATGCGGAAACCCATATCCGATAACTTGAACTTTCACCTAGTGCCAAAAGCTGCAAATGAGACGATTAAAATTCAGTGATTCACATTATAGATAATTAAACTTAAAGTGGTAATCGGACTCAATAAATCTATATATAATGATCATTATTTAACTTTTATTTCAATTGGTATCATACCTTCAGCTATTAAATTAAATTGTAGTTAAATAATAATAATAATTATATTTTCCTTTATCACGTGTTCGAAAATATAGACCCTATTAATAACTTGGAACATAAACCCTACTGCTAAAAATATTTCACAGAACACAAAATTCCTGTTTGTTCAATGTAACACAATTATATCAAACTAAAATATCAAACTAATTACTCAACTATTATGACCTATATTTACTGAGTGAGAGTTAATCTATGGTAAAATTTTAATTAATGCATTCATTACTTTTTAACTTTCATCACACAGCTTGCATCTGTATTCTAAATCGAAGCCTCAAAACATTTTCTTTAATTTGAACTCAAAGAGAACGAAATTTTTAAGGAGTTACAATTATATA
Organism: Caprella mutica; assembly: GCA_947561585.1. Classification (NCBI taxonomy): domain Eukaryota; kingdom Metazoa; phylum Arthropoda; class Malacostraca; order Amphipoda; family Caprellidae; genus Caprella; species Caprella mutica. The sequence goes on from CANNZV010000426.1 coordinate 279,026, forward strand.
AAAATTTGACCAACTCATTACTATTTGTAATAAGAAAAAGTGGTGATTTTGGTTATAAAAGCGGTGCTTGCCTGTATTGTTTTATTCACTCTAAGAATATCTTCAAGTATCTCCGAGTCACTTAATATCAAAATTTTTTTTAGGTAAGTGCATCCATGGTGGCAAAGCTACAGAGGTACAGACACGAGGACGGAGGGACCCACGAACGATACCTGGACGTATCACTCCATTTCTCCCCATTTAATTTATTTATAACACTATGTAACATTAATCGAATTGATATGCATCTAAACGTACAATACGTTATTTCAATGAAGTAAGAGTTTTCTATTTTAATTTATTTATTTATTGGATGCAAGTGGATATCGTTTCGAAGCATATTAGATATATAATTAGGCGTCTGTTCGATGCAGAATACCTATGTATGTTGTATGTCGTTATTTATCTTTCTATTCAACGCTGTTATAACGGTATCGCTTCGATGCGAAATAGACTTGATATGATGAGGTTTAGTGGTGCAAACGGATATCTGATTGATGTCTACTTGATGTCACTATGTCTAATTTGTTACTGGTATTCGATGTCGGAAGAGAGGTTATACAGAGTCGTTTAGACATCGAATAGATACATTTATGTTTGCTGGGATATGCCCTAACAATAAGGCATATGCGCTAACGGTAAGGTATATGCACTTTCATGGCGGCATTTATTACCATTTTGTTATTAGCATAACTCAAAAAGTATTCAACCAAATTGCCTGAAATTTGGTAGGACGATTAGTTTTCATCAAGGAACCATTTTATCCGATTTTGGGAGTGAACGGACTAAAGGTCAAGGTCATTTATAATTCAAGTATTATTGGGTGGTCAAAGTCATCTAGAAGATTTACAAGTGGCAGCGAAGGTATGCACTCTACGAGTACCCGTCATCAAGTTTAGTATGTAGTGTATTAAATAAAATTATCATGTATTTATTTTATGCAGTCACTGTTAAAAATATATTCTGTTATAAAAACTAATTTCTGAACCAAACGTGCTTCTTATAACCTCATCTGAAAATACTATTGATGACTATTGTAGATACCGTGAAATAAACAACACAAGAAATGTCTGTTTTTTATGTTTATGTACTGTAATAATAACATCGAGACATGCCTGATAATTATTGCAGATTTCAAAAGATCGAGGAAATAGGCCTGCCTGTATATGATTAACAAAAACATTCAGTTTTATTAATTTACTGTTGCTGGCCAGCAGAAGCAGGAGAAAAAGATTGCAATACTAATTAAGGCAAAGACCATGAATTTCTAATTACCATCAACAAAGAGTGTTTTCTACTTTAATATTGCAGAATATATATAAATGATATATAATATAAAATAAATACACTTATTAAATATAATACAAAATAATGGATTTCGTGAACGAATTGTCCCTGGACGATTCTGCATAGCATGAGCTGTGTCAACAACAGGTGGTAGGTGATTTTGATCATGGAGCCAATGTACCTTCTGACTGCTTCTTCTAGTCTTTTGTATTAAATTTCCTTCCAACGTCAGCGATATGGCATTTGTCTCCGAAATAAAAGCTTAGCCCCATTCTAAATTTTATTAAATGTTCACTGGGAGGAATATAGCGGGGTGGAATATACGTACATACTTATAGAGCTGAAGGAGCTTCCACTTTGAAAATTTGAAGCATCTTTTGATTAGTAAATGTAATTCAAGTTTATTATTTAATTCGTTTTTTTTTATTAGGGTTTATCTAAGTGTTTGTTTCTTATTCTCAAAGTTTGTGTTGCTGTTCAAAAATATCTGCGTTCATTATGTAAATAATTTAGTTACCCTTCTGATAGATGTATGTAGATTATGTAGAATAGGGTAGTCTGCAGAGACTATAATAGACGGTGGTTATTCCATTCAAGTTAACGGTAAAATTCAATGAACAGTATTTTATTTAAAATCGATATCTTCAAAATAATGCATTTTATGATATTAGTATCACCAAGTAATCTAACTTATAATTTAAACTTCGTAATATTCACGTACGTTTATCAATTCATATGTGCATACGTTAGAGCATATGAACATATCTTAAGGTCATGCGGTCATATCTTGAGAGAATATTTTTAGAGCATACAGTCATATTATACGAGCATATGGTCATATATATTAGAGCATATGTTCATATTTATTAGAGCATATACGTCATATTCGTTAGGTCATATTGTCCCAGCCCTGCTAATAACTCTAAAACAAATTTTCTTTCTATAGCTCATAGAAAATGAGAGATATAATCAAGGAGTGAAAATTATAAATTTCTTGTTACTTTTATTCGCTTTAGTTACCGTTTGGTAACTAAACTGAGTCGTGATTTGGTAACTAAAGCGGGGGATGCCTGCATAATATTTTCATTAAAAAATGTATTCAATAATAATAATAATCTGAGATTGTTTACCTTCATTAGAGTTTCTTTGAAATGCTGTTAAAGAAAACTTACAACGTTTAAATCCCCAATTAAACTAATAATGTCACGTTTAAACGGACGCTGATCGGTAAACGGAAAGTTTTTCCGGTACATGTACTGTCCGTTGTACGAGCTTTACCTGTAGGGGAGGATGGTCATCAATAGGGTTGTGACAATTTTCTCTTTGAAATATGCTTTATATTCTCACGAAATATATTCTCATATGCTCTAGATATATTATTTTATGCACTGAAATATGCTTTATATTCCTTTAAAATATGCTTTATATTCCTTTAAAATATGCTTTATATTCCTTTAAAATATGCTTTATATTCTTTTTATGCTCAATTATGTTTATTATGCTCAATTATGCTTTTTATGCTTAATTCTTTTACAGTACTGCAATTAGATATATAAATATGATAAGGGATATTAGCAAGTTTTAAATCACATTTGGATGTTAAAGGTCCTCTCCAGGCTCCGGAAAAAAATGAGTTTATAACATAATATTATAGCACTAAGGTCTAGGATCATTATTCTGCAAACCGCATACAATTCGGTTCAGTATATATTTTATAATTTGTTTTTAAAGTTTTTTAATACTCTGTGAGCAACAATTGAGCGAATCACTTATCTGATGCTCAAGAAGAAGATTGTACACTCTTTGTTTTGATTACAAATTTGAATTTTATAAACAAACCATGCGTTTTCGGCCTATATTTTATATATTAATTGTTTCCTAAAGTATATAAACGTTTCTATAATAAGTTTATCCAATTTTATACCTATACATGAATATTAAATGGATTAATTAAACCTAATACCTAGTTGACAATCAAAACATATGGTGTACATTCTTTTTCTTCAGGCTGAAAATTTCTTAAATTAGTAATTCGGAAGTAAAATAGGTTTGTACAGTTTAGATTATAAAAATCTTTAAAACCATATAAAATTAAAAATATGCTACTAAATTCGATGCGGTTTGCAGCAAAATGATAAGAAACATTAGCCTGGTTGAATAAGGCAATAAAAATATTTGCTTGGAGGGAACCTTTAATCTCTTGTTTCTGTTGGAATTTTAGTTTAAATGTATTACACACTCTTATATATGTTTAATGTTAACTTCCTGTTAGACTAGCTGAGCTATATTAATTACCTATTGTTTAGATAACAATGTATTACTTTTATGAGAAACGGATTTAAGGTTTAAAGTCCATTACAGTTCCGGTGCGTCTTAAATACCATCGCATGTAAATTCTTAAGTCAGTCTGTCTTTTACATTACTCAGTGAGAGATGTGATTCACTCATCTCTCCAATATACTTCTAACTGTAAAACATATTACTCTTTAAATAAACTCTATGTCTTAACGTTGTTAACCCACTGTAATTTAACCCAATTCTAACAGGTTATGGGCCCAGTGAAGAACGATAAGAGTTTATAAATCAAATTATGTTTAAAAATACTTAGAAGTTTATTACAGTAATCAAGTGACAACAAGTACAGTGAAAAAAGTGTTAAACTAAATGACACATATACGCACGAACGTTTGTGTAAGAATATCTTGCTAATGCGATATTGAGGTCAATAATATTGACTGATATTGTGGTATGTAATTGTTTGTCTCGTATAATTATTCATTATTCTTTGCGGAAGAGGTGTCAATAGAGGTCACAAATTACCTTTAAATCTGTGACCTTATCCTTTGGTAAACAGTCTTTCAACAAAAGGTTCTTGCGAACTAAGACTTGTGTTGCTGTTCCAATTGAATATTAATAATTATATTCTGTGAAGTTATTCTTATGAATTAGAATAATTATTCCTGATGAAATATCAATTCAGTTAAACAGTAAATCAATTTAACTGCTTTATTTGTTTATGTTTGTTAAGTATTGAATGATAATAAATACTTGAAAACATGTCTTCAAATAAGTTACCGGGGATTGTTCCCCTAGACGGAAATAATTACCCTACATGGAGGGTACAAATGAAAATGTACCTCTTAAGAGAGAAACTGATGCTGATGGATCTAAACCAGTTCCAACAGATTCCTCTTCAACTGAGGTTAAGGATGCCTATGCCACTAATAAGAATAAAGCTCTGGCAGATATAGTACTATCTATTTCACCGGATCAATTGTACTTAGTTGAACAACCCACGGATCCACACGTTGTCTGGACCACCCTTCAAGAAACGTTTCAGAAAAACACGTGGGCGAACAAATTTCGTCTGAAGAAGAAACTTTACAACTTAAAATTGAAATCTCCCGAACTACTCAACTCCCATTTGAAAGAACTAACTGAAGTTTTTCAAGAGCTGGCCATGTTGAATCAAGTGATCATTGAAGAGGATAAAGTTATTTGTCTACTTTCATCATTACCAGAGCAGTTTGAAGTGTTAGTTACTGCACTTGAAGCACAGTCAGACATCCCTAACTGGATTACCGTAGCTGACACACTCCGGAGAGAAACTGAAAAGTTGAGTATTAAATCCAATGATGGTTTGGCATTCTCAAATACTCAGATTGATGCTGCAGTAAATAAACAGTCAATTAAGTGTCATTTCTGTAAGAAATTAGGACACATGAGAAAAAAAAACTGCTTTAAATTTAAACGGTATTCTCAAACTAACAGAACTCAAAATCAGCCAAATGATGTAAACGTAAATCATATAGAACTTAATCACACAATGTATGCTAATGATAGCACTCTTTGTAACAAATATGACGACAGTAATATCTGGATAATAGATTCAGGCTCTTCATCACACATGAGTGGTGATAAAAATTTATGTAGAGATTTTGCAAACATTACCAACCCTATCAATGTTCGAGTAGGCAATGGCGCTGTTTTGCAAGCTATTTCACTAGGAAATGTTTCTGTTATTGTGAATATACCAGGTGGTGGAAGTAGAAAATGTACAATAAATGATGTATTATATGTGCCAAATCTAGCTTTTAATCTACTATCAGTGTCAAAAATGACAAATAATAATAAATCTATTATTTTTGAAAATGATAAATGTAAAATATTGAACGAAAATAAAGAGTTAATTGCTGGGCTCACTGTGTTGGTCAACTCTATTATCTAAATACTTTAGTTCATAAAGCTGCTGTAACGGTATTTCATATTTCATATTTACGCAATGAAGGTATAATTCACCAGAAATCTATTCCTAAAACTCCTGAACAAAATTTGTTAGCTGAAAGATTTAATAGAACTATTATGGAAAAAGTTAGATGTATGTTATCTGATTCAGGAATTGATAAGGAATTCTGGGGTGAAGCACTATATACTGCAAATTACCTTAATAATAGATGCATTAATTCATTTTTAGTTAATAAAACTCCATATGAAGCATTAAATCTTAGAAAACCAAATGTAAAGCATGTAAAAATTTTTGGATGCACTGCGTATGCGCACATATCTCGAGATGAACGATCAAAATTAGAAAATGAAGCTACCAAATGTCTGTTTCTTGGTTATGGCACTGTTACTAAAGGGTATAAGATGTATGATGTTGAATCTAAAAGAATCTTCTTTTCCAGGAATGTAACCTTTGATGAATCAGTTTCATCTAAGATTGAGACCCCTCAACTGATTGAGACCCCTACCTCTCCACTGGTGTTCCCTTCAGAAGATTCAGAACCTGCAGGGCCTGAGAATCAAACTCCTGACAATAATCCTCCCTGAGGCGCAGCCTGTACCAGCTATCAAACCAGATGAGGATCTTAGACGATCGTCTAGAACGCGTCGAGCTCCTGTTAGATACGGTAGTTGGGATTATAGCCTTGATCAGTTTGAGGAGGAGGGTTTATTAGTAAATGGGAATATCAATATCAAACCTAGGTCGGTATCTGAGGCTCTTAATAGCGGTTCTGAATCCTCTAAATGGAAACTTGCCATGGAGAGGGAATTAAATGCTTTTGAGAAACATAAAGTTTTTGAACTCGTAAAACCTACCTCAGACTTAAACATCATTAAATCTAAATGGGTGTTTAAAAAGAAAAAGGGATCTGATGGTAGAGTGGCTTCATATAAAGCTAGATTAGTCGCTCAGGGTTTTTACAAAAACCTGGAATCGACTATGATGAAATTTTTTCTCCTGTAGTTAGATTCGAATCGGTGCGAACCATGTTATCTTTAGCTACTAAACAAAATTTATTTGTACATCATTTGGATGTCAATTCTGCTTTTTTAAATGGGGATCTTAAAGAAAATGTTTATATTAGACAGCCTCCAGGCTATGTTTTACCAGGAAAAGAAGATTTAGTGTGCAAACTAAACAAATCTATGTATGGGTTAAAACAATCACCCAAATGTTGGAATGATGCTTTGGATGCATATCTTAAATCCTTAGGATTTATTCAGTCCTCTTGTGACTCATGTATTTATGTTAAAGTAATCAATAACTCACCATGCTTCATTTCTGTGTATGTAGATGATATTATTGTAGCATGTAAGAACTATGATGACCTGACTAAAATCAAGACTGATTTAAGTGCTAAATTTGAGATGAAAGACTTAGGAAAATTATCCTATTTCTTAGGCATAAAGTCGTACAAGACGAAAATAAAATATCATCAAATCAATCTTCATTTGTCAACGAGTTATTAGATAGATTTGAATTCAATAATTGTAAACCAGTATCAACTCCTGCTGATGTTAATTCTCATTTGGAACCAACTACTGATGATTGTGAACTAGTAGATAAAACTAAATATCAGTCAGCTGTAGGTGCTTTACTGTATCTATCTACTAAAACTAGGCCTGACATAACTTATGCAGTTGGAAATGTCTCTAAATTTTGTTCCAATCCAAACACTAAGCACTGGTCTGCAATTAAGAGAATATTTAGATACCTAAAGGGCACACCAGCTGATCTTGGCATTACATATGGTAATGAAGATTCTGATTTGATAGGTTATTCTGATGCCGACTGGGCAGGTAACAAAGTTGATAGGAAAAGTACTTCTGGCCAATGCTTTCTGTTAAATAATTCCATTATTTCTTGGCGCTCTGTGAAACAGTCATGCGTTGCTTTATCAATGGCTGAAGCTGAATATGTTTCCCTCTCTGCTGCCTCCCAAGAAGCTGTATTTCTAAATAAATTACTATTAGATCTTAAAGTACCTAATAAGAATCCTATCGTTTTGTTTGAGGATAATCAGTCAGCAATTTGTATTGCTAAAAATCATCCTAGATCGAAACACATTGATATTAAATTTCATTACATTAGAGATCTTGTTGCTTCAAACATAATTAAACTTGTTTATTGCCCCAGTGAAAGTATGCTTGCTGACATATTTACCAAACCTCTGCCTACTGATAGATTTACTAAATTAGTTGAATTAATAGGCATGAAAAATATATAATGTCGTGTGAGGAGGAGTGTTGGAATTTTAGTTTAAATGTATTACACACTCTTATATATGTTTAATGTTAACTTCCTGTTAGACTAGCTGAGCTATATTAATTACCTATTGTTTAAATAACAATGTATTACTTTTATGAGAAACGGATTTAAGGTTTAAAGTCCATTACAGTTCCGGTGCGTCTTAAATACCATCGCATGTAAATTCTTAAGTCAGTCTGTCTTTTACATTACTCAGTGAGAGATGTGATTCACTCATCTCTCCAATATACTTCTAACTGTAAAACATATTACTCTTTAAATAAACTCTATGTCTTAACGTTGTTAACCCACTGTAATTTAACCTAATTCCAACAGTTTCGGTGCAATGGAAATCTTTGAAGAGTTTAAATAAGTTTTTTTTTAACTTGAATCATATGGCACATGGATTCAATTTGTATATCGTCTGACCAAGTCCATGCAGTCACAATAATATTGGGTTTATGAAACGTTTAAATTTTAAATTTAAACTAAGTAACGTTTAAAATTTGTTAGGATAAAATAAAAATGCGTTTTCTAATATTGATTTATGAAACTTTTCAATATCGAACCCTGAACAGGTTTTTCAGGTATTAACCTCAATTCGGCTTGAATGTACCAATAATTTTTGCATGTATTGTTCGGCGACGGTCTTCTAAAATTCCTATATACTTACTTTCTATTGTTTTTTTTCTTGTAAATATAAATTCTTTAGTTATATAGCATATCTCTGGACTGAAAAATATATTAGTTTCATGATTCTTTTATATATTGTTGAAAAGAATATGTTTTATTACTTTTTAATAAAAAGAATAATTTTTCAATAAAAAGAATATGTTTTTGATAAAAGAATATGCTTTATTTAAAATATGCTCGAGATTATATTTTTATGCTAAAAGAATATTGTCACAACCTTAGTGACAATGGGACAAAACACACAGGAAGATTGATATTTCATTTACCATAGGGCAAAGTATGAAAAATAAAAAATCCATGTGTAATATTGATATTCCTTCATAAAATGAAACTAACTCGAATACTATCACATATTCTGTTGACTAGAAAAAAAAATGAAAAACTAAAAATTGTCCCATTTTATAACAGCACTGGTGAACAATGGGACATACCCTGGTGAACGATGGGACAGTTTATCAAACTTGTTTATTGGTGAGGTTATGGTCAAATTTCAAGTTCGAATTATCTCTTCATGTTGTCCCACACTTAGTTGGTTCATATAATATCAGTTTAATGTCCTCTAGCCCCACCGATGCCATGTCAGGAACATTTGTAAAATTAGCTCAGTGCACTCGAATCTTAGCCTAACATAAATATTTCGTATTTATCTTTTTCATGCTTTTGGCCAGCAGAATACGTTTTAGAAATCGAATCAAATTCTACAAGTTCATAAACCTTCATTTCCAACGTTTTCAGTAGAGATTTAAGTTCATCATATGAATGGGATTAGTTAAATTGAGAGTTCTATATCAGACCAAGAACAATAGTTCATTGGCCATCTACGACGGATACTTTATGAAGTGATTTCGAAGGCCTTATCCTTAGTGGCACCAGCAAAAAGCTCTTCTTACTCTGGTGTATCCGTTGCAATCATGCTGCATCCTATTCTTTCATTAGTGACATTTGTTTTCTATGCAGTGCTTTGTGATGAACTCAGATTGCTAAAGCCCTTGAACATGGTCGAAATTCCCGCTTCAGCTGGAAGCTCTGTTTCTACAAGAAGCCCTGAAGCTACAGTTCACGTTATTGTATCAAAAATAGATATTTATTGATTCATATGGAGTAACTAGACAGTTTGGTTGCCAATAGGGCACTGTCCCATTGTTAACCAAATTTTCTGTCCCAATGATCACCATGACGCCATTTTGAAAACATATGGGTATAGCAGCTCAACTACAAAAATATAAAGGCAATCCTTTCATATGATCATATTTTACATATTACTTAATATTATGTAAAAATGCCGTAAGCATTATATGTTAAATTAACAGATTCATAACAATTGAAACAAAGTACGAAAAATTTAGTTTTCCCACCTCTAAAACACGTTTTCGCTTTTACACAGGGCTGACTGCACCCTAACCGCTGAATGTAATGCGAGTGAATGCACTGAAGTATGGCTAATTTACAATTAAGATTTTGTTACAAATTACCCTCAAATAAAAAGTTATTCAGCAAGTCCCATTGTTCCCAGTGTCCCATTGATGACCATCCTCCCCTAGTTTATTTCTATAAATATCAAAGGTACAGGTTTCTTTTATGGTATCATTTTGTTTTTTGAGCCCTTCTTCATCCACAATTTAAATTTCAAAAAGTTTCATTCATTTTTGTGAATGTTACTACGATTTTATGGATGGTTAGTGGAAATGGCTTTGCGTAAATGGTCAGAAGACAGACAATGAAGCAAGTTCAAACATTAAAATATCTTTATTAGACAAAAACCCCATTAATCCATTTCCAGGTTTTAAAAGCTATCAAATAATTATTCCTCTTATAAAATATTTTCAATTTGGAGAAATGCGATTAAATACAAATAGAAATACACAAACTAAAATTTAAACAAGGGTCGTTCAGGTTGTAAGGGGGCAGTACGGTCTGAAACAGTAATATTCTTGAAACAGTTTTTGCACGCCGTAGAATTTCGCCAACTGGTTCTTGCAAAGACCTGTTCGTTTTGTGAAAGATATAGTCATTAGTGATGAAGTTTCATTTTGCATGAACGAAGAAGAAAATAATCATAAGTCATAACATACGTCAATATAGTCCACAGAATAAGAATCCTGATTTTTATTGAGTCGAACCACCGTTAGTGCTGGAACAAGAATTAGTTCGCCGGTGCTGGCTTCTCATTGGCACCAGCTCGTTTCACTCACCTCACATCTCCTCATCACCTTCGTCTCTAACACATATCTGGCAAACTTTGGCTTACCGTTCATGTCTTTCGTTTCCACAGATGAGCTACATACTTCACTCTGGAGTGTCACAAATAGTGCATACGATGGTCCACACCCCATTATCTATTCTTTGCAACCTGTCCCTCTCAGCATTCATCCACACCATCACCTCACTTCTACACAGCACGCTCGGGAGCAAAACACTCTTCCAGAATCCCATAAAACACTCTCAATCCCCATAGTAAATAAATTGAGAAGTACTACTTTAAATTTAGATTCCGTTTTTGGGACACACTGTAATATGAAATAGCACAAGCCGTACACCGGCATGACATTGGCAACATTAAGTATTGCCGGTATTAATAAGACGTTTCACGTTTATAAGTCATTTGTCAGAACTGGGCCAATGAGTTGACAAAACGTCGGATTTGCACTGGCCAAACATCAGGAACGTGGTTACACTGTTCTGGGCCGGTGGACATTCGTAAGGTGGGCCAGCGTCGGGCCAGTGTTTCGTTCTGAATTGGACCAACGTTAGCTTACCATTGTAATGTTTACTGGTGATTTTTTGTGTACTAAATAGTATATATCACTATCATACTATGTCTAATTTGTTTCTAGTATGCTATTTCGGAGGAGAGGTTATACTGAGTCATTTAAATATCGAATAGATGTCTAGTAACTCGCTCCTCGTCAAGCTTTGGACAACCCAGAGGGTTAGAGCTATGAGGAGCAGCTAGGTAGGACAAACGAAGTGAAACAACCAGGGTAATATAATGCCAATCTATCAGTAAACAATCATATACACAAGGTTATACATAGGTACATGAGATGGGCTAATTCTGGTATAGCTCTTGACACTGAAGTGGCAACGTCAGGGCAGTTGCGGCAAGGCTCCTCGTCAGGACCACTCAGGTAGCTAAGCACAGTGAGTCAGCTGGTCGGCCGGTGCAGAGAGTGGAGTGAAGCTGGAGAGGTGTTGACTGGAACGAGAGCAGTTGGAGAGTCACGAAGTGAGTCTAAGGCTGGTCCTTATATAAACTCGATCAGTATGTGTGAGCAATTGCTCCAGCGCAGACAACGCGAAGACCGTGACATAAGTGGCAAATGAAGCTCTGGCAGTCACTACAGATGCATTCATGTTTACTGTATAGCTATCATTTTCGAGATACTCTTGTTATTCCCTGAATATTATATATTCGAGATCCACTAGTTGAATAGGTTGGAATTTTTCATTGGGGACCCAGTAAACATTACACTGTTGGGCCAACGTTGGCCCAATACAGAACGAAACTCTGGGCTAACGTTGTCTTGCCAGTCTCGATGTATATTGGGCCAGCACAGGCCCGACGTTGACTCATCTCACGGATGTCCACAGACCCAGAATTGACAGTATAATCACGTACAACCAACTTGCTCTGATGTTTGGCCAGTGCAAATCCGATGTTTTGTCAAATCAACTAATGCCGGCAAGATTTAATGCTGCCGATATCATTCATGTCTACGGCCACTGCTATTTTCATATTAGAGGTGTATTGATTAGATTACGCTATACAGAACACTTGAAGACAACAGTTACTTCTACAGGTTACAGGTTGTTGGTCCCCCAGTATCGCTTTAATATCAGCACTAAGTTTCCATTAAAATATCTTTATTAAAAAGACTCTAAAATCTAAAAAAAATCTAAACTCATTATTTACAATATAAACAATATTTACACATTCATTCATCCATTCTCAATTTTCTTCTTCTCCACATACACTCCAAGTATCTTCTACACTTCCTTGCCCACACTAAACCACTTCCAAACAACTGATCTTTCACACTAACACCACTCATTCCAAATTCTCTTCTCACACACTCATACCATTCACACACACACAAAAAGTGCTCCAAACTCTCTACCACTCCAAAGTCACATGCAACACAATCAACATTTCCATTCACATATCTCTCTCCACTTTAGCCTCAGACTATTACTCCTACATCTATACAGCAAAACAGATCCCCAGTCATTCTCATACAATCCTTCATCTCTGATCTCACTCTTACATTCATTATACAAACTAATTGTACTTTTTTGTATCCTCTCCTCATTCCACTTATCACTTTCCCATGCATACACCTTTCTCTTTATACATTCATTACTCATATCATCCAATTCATTCATTCGCACTCCCACTCTCTCTATACACTTTCACAGTCTCTAACCATTTACACTTGGTCCATTCACACATATCCTCATACATCATTTTCAACAATTCATTCTCACCATTCCTCACATGCTTCGCATAATTCAACTTCGCCTTCATATCTCTTGCTCTCATACTTGAAGACCCCACCTCACCCTGGAGAGTTACCAGAGGTGCATATGATGGGGCCCCCAACACACACCTCCATACAGCATTCTCACATTTTTGCAGTCTCTCAATATCACTCACATTCCAACAAAACACACTACTTCCATACAACAAACTCGGCATTACTACACTCTTCCAATACGTCTTCCCAATCAGTACTCTGTTACACGACTTGTGTATAACAGAGTACGTCATGTTACTCATCCTTCTAGCTTTCATCATAACATTCTCCCTATGCACTTTAAAAACATCCTTCCCACTTGACACTCTCACTCCTAAATACTTCACATCCTTCACCACATCCATTCCTCTTATACTTCTAACATCCATCTTCCTATTAAACACAAGCACATTACATTTACTCTTGTTCACAGTCATTCCTATCTCTGCAGTCTTACTCACAAGCACATCAATCATTCTTTCAACCTCTCTCACACTGTTCCCAAAAATCACACCATCATCCGCAAAGAACAAAGCTGGCACATACACACACTCGTTCTTAAAATCTAAACCACTCCTTTGCAAACCACTAATTATCTCATTCACTGCCATTATAAATAACTGGGGTGAGCAAGTACACCCCTGCCTAATACCATTCCACACATTCATTCTTCCCATTTTCTCTCCATTCACACTAAACTCAGTACTATCATTCTCATACACTCTCGCAAATACATCAATCATTCTGGGATCACACTTACACCTTTTCATACATTCAATCAGACTTCCTCTCCTAATACTATCAAACGCCTTAGCAAAATCCACAAACACAGCAATCAGTTCCTTCTTATCCCTCCTACATGATTCTATCACATAACTCAGCATAAATAAATTATCCTCTATCCTTCTCTCACTCGTAAAACCAATCTGCAACTCATTCATCAGCCCATTCACTCTCACATGCTCAATCAACTTCTCTTTCATTACACTCATAAAAATCTTATACTCAACATTCAACAAGGCAATTGGTCTCAAATCTTTCACACTAGGTTTATTTACTTTCGGAATCATACAAGTCTTTGACACACTCCATTCATTCACAGGCACACCACTATCTAACACACTGTTAAAATACCTACACATTTCATCCATACATCTTTCACTCTCTGTCATCCACTTATACACTTCTGGTTTAATACCATCTATTCCAGGTTGCTTTCCAACTTTCATTCTCTTTAACGCTTTCCTGACATCCACACTGCTCACCACTACCTCATCCATCATTCTCCTAATTACATCTTCCACTCTTCCTCTTGTCATACTATAATGCTCTATAAGATTCAAAGGCACATCCACTCTAATATCTACCACTCTAAACACTCCTCTACCATGCTCCAAAACATTCTCATACACCACATTTACCCTATCTTCATCTCTATAGTCACCCTGCACATACTGTTCTCTAGTCCTGTCATTCCATACCTCTATCACATCATTATCATGCATCTGGTAAATTTGTTTCCAAAAATTACACATCTTATTCTTCAAATCCTCCGCATTCATCTCATTCCCACTTTCATCATAAACTTTCACAACACCATTCTTTCTCACTCCTCTCAGTACACTAATGTTGTGCCACATTTTCCTACCAGAGTCTCTATTGCTTCTTATCTCATCCATCTTGTTTCTTTCATACTCTCTTATACTCTCTCTCACCATATCTGCAACTTTCCTCTTTTGTTCCCTATACCTTACCCATGCCTCATTCCTTTCTGCACCTTCCTGTAGATTCCTTCTAACTCTGTTCAACTGCTTACGCACACCTACTTCTCTTCTTATCTCCTCATTCATCCACACACTCTCCCATTCATTCACATTCAAATTACCTCTAATCACTCTGGTTCTCTTCAACACTTCCTCACACACTTCAGTCACAGCCTCATGAAACACACAGTCCTGTTCACCCACATTCACTCTTGTTAGTCTATCTTCCATCCCTTGCAAAAATCTCTTTCATATCATCCTTCACTCTATAGTACTCTATATTTTTCTGCATCACCTCTTCACTACCCTTCATACCAATTTTAAAATCAATTCTAATCATGCAATGATCTGACAAATCAAATAATTCCTTCCTTTCATCTATATCCATCTTCACAAAATCCTCATACAAAAATCCATTCACCAAAACAAAGTCAATCACACTCTTATGCATACCCTCTTCTCTAGTAATCTCACCTCTACATGCCTCATCCAAATTTAACATAACAAGTCTACATTCATCCATCAAATTTAATAACTTCTCTCCATTCCTATTTAATTCTTGCTGACCTAAAAAACCTATATGTGCATTCATATCACCCAGAACCATTAACTTCCCTTCATACTCTTCCACAATACCCCTAATACACACAATTATCCTCTCATTCCTATCATTATCTCTAACATCCCAGTAAGTGAGTATCACTCTCATCTTCTTCTTTCTCATTTCAATATCTACACACAAAACATCTGGATTACCACACTCTACCCTAACAATACTAACTTCATCACTCGATCCTATCATAAGTCCACCACCCTTCTTGTCTTGCTCATTCCTCATACCAACCTCATACTTATAATCCTTGCCAAAAAAACACTCTCTCTACCTTATGCTGCGTTTCAGTAAACATTGAAATCTTCATCTTACTATTCATCCTCTCAACCATCTCTTGCCATTCATTCCATTTATGCACTGTAAGCCCCTGCACATTCAACAAAAACACACTCACTAAATCATTTATACCTTTATTTTTATTACTCACAGTTTTCTTTCCCCCTGGCTGCCTTCAGTTGCTAGCAGCACCCTCCTGAACCCTCTGCGTGACATCTCCACTGCTCTGCTGGCTGGTCTCTCCCACCACTCCACTGACAGTCTGCTGCGACTGACCAGGTCCACCTCTCTGTGACTGTCCACCTCTCTGCGACTGACCACCTCTCTGCGACTGACCACCTCTCTGCGACTGACCACCTCTCTGCGACTGACCACCTCTCTGCGACTGACCACCTCTCTGCGACTGACCACCTCTCTGCGACTGACTGGGTCCAACTCCCTCACCTCTCCACCTCTGTCCCATTCCCCTATCTGCATGACCAGACCAACCTTCACTTCTAATCATCTCTCCCATTGAGCCCTCTACCTCTACAACCTTTCTCCCTCTAATAATGAACCATCCTTTCCCTTCATCCCGTTTTTCGTATAGTTCTCTTCTCAACTTCTTATTTTGCTCCCTCTCTACCACAGTTAAATCCCTTTCAATATAAACATTACCAAAACCATCTAGTTGTTTTAACCTACTCTTTGCCTGCATTATCATCCTTATATCCCTAACCTGGTTCAACTTAATGAGAAGTGGCCTAGCTCTATTAAGTGCTGTTTTACTCAGTCTAACCACAGTTTCAATTCCTACATCCTCAATTCCCAACTTTCTAAACAGATCCTGGCACATTCTTTCGTCATCTTCATATCTTTCATTTGGATCAGTTTTCCCTGATTCCTTCAAATTAAATATCATAACATTTTTCTTCCTCCTATCCTTCTCTAAATGCTCAACTTGTTCCTGCATATCTCTAACCCTTCTGCTATCTCCTCCAGCTTCCACAGAGCCCCTACTATACCCTTCTTTAATTATCTCTAATTCTTCTCTTAGACTGGCTATACCCCTCTTACTATCCTCACTCCCACCCTTATCCTGTTTAATCTCCCTAACTTTAGTTTCTAGTTTCCCATCAATCTCCTTTCTAGTTTGCCAGCTACTTTCCTCTATCTTTTTATTAAACTTACCCAAATTTTGACTCACCTCTATTTCCATTTCCTCCTTCAGTCTTGCTTGCTCTTTCCTGATATCTTCTATTTCGTCCATACATTTTTCCACCTTCGCTTTAATGCCCTTCTCAATATCTTGCAACTTCTCTTGAAATCTTTCATTTATCTTGACAATGTCTTCGATCTTGCTTTCAAGATTTTGCTGGAAAGTCTTTATCGATCCCATATTTACTTTGTCCAAGCTTCCAGACATATTACTTCCCTTCATAGCCTCCACAGTTTCCTTCATTTCACACATCTCCTGCTTTACTACACTTAGTTCCTTTTGGAGTCTCTTATTTTCTTCCAGTACCATAGGAAGAATGTCTCCACACTTACCACAATGCCATATTATCTTATCATCAACTTTACAGATCAATTCATATTCTTTCTTAGACACCTTTTCACACTTCGCATGGTACCATCTCCTACATCCACCACATTCCAATCCCATCTGCCCTGTATCTACTCTACTTAAACATCCCTCGCAAAATTCCTTATCTTTATTCTCCCATACCTTGCCTAACTCTTCCTCTTTTAACTCTTTCCCTACTTCATCCTTAGAACCACTAACCTTACCAGAAACCTTCCAACCTATCCCCTCCGTCACCTTTTGCCGCTCAGGCCCCGACACTTTGCTAGGGCTCCTCATAGTTTTCATTTCTCAAAATTAACTCAAAACAACCCAGCGTAACTAACTCAAACTAACTTTTCGCATTCAGAAGAGCTGAAACTATCAAAATTGGTCTTATATTGACAAAGCTATAACACCGAGGCCAGCGCCTGAAGGAGGACTCTAATAGCAGCTTTAACCAAAACAGAACAGGTCCCACGATGTTCAAGCCAGAACAGACGCATAGGCATCAAAAAATACGAGTACTCTCCTCCACAATTGATCAGACAACTTCCGGCAGCTCGAAGTTCAGGGGCCCACTACAGTTCAGGCATACGACTCCAGGTAGCTTTTGTACCTGTCCAGTCACCATCCACAGTTTTGAGTGGTTTGTGATACCGGGCACAGATAGGACTGTCAGTGACAAGTCTATGGGACTTTGCCTCAGCCCGGTACACCTCAAGAACTGTGCTAGCAGCGATTTTGTGGTACAAGGCGCAGCCATAATAAACAGAATAGTATAGTACCCCAGTTACATGTATTATTCAAATTTATTCTGGGTAGGCTGTGACGTCATGTATATAAGCAAGAGGTCACGTCATAGTAAACAGAATTGCTGTGGGTCACGTGGAATAGAGAATTAAGATGGCGGCCAACGCGACCGATCTGACTAATGATCTAATTATCTTGAATAAATCGTCTTCTTCAAGACTAAAAATTTGTTACTATTTTGGGTGTAAAAACACCAGTAGCAATTTCATCAACAGTCATTTTTTAATAAGACTATTTAATCTTAAGACTATTATTTTATTTTATTTATATTATCTACATTTTAAGACTATTAATCAAGGAAGAGGTCAGCTGTGTTGAAATTTTAGTTAAATGTATTACACACTCGTTATATGTTTAATATTAACTTCCTGTTAGACTAGCTCAGCTATATTAAATTACCTATTGTTTAAATAACCATGTATTACTTTTAATGAGAAACGGACGTAAGGTCTAAAGTCTATTACATTTCCGGCGAGTGTTAAATAACACTGCATGTAGAACCCTAAGGCAGTCTGTCTTTTACATTACTCAGAGAGAGATGTGATTCCCTCATCTCTATATATAGACTTCTAATTGTATAACATATTTACTCTTTAAATAAACTCTATGTCTTAACGTTGTTAACCCACTGTTATTTGACCTAATTCTAACAGGTTATGGGCCCAGTGAACGATAAGAGTTTATAAATCAAATTATGTTTGAACAAATTAGAAGTTTATAACAGTAATAAATATAAAAACTAAGTGCAGTGACAAAAGTGTTAAACTATATGAAACTTATACGCTCGAACGCTTGTGTAAGCATATCGTGTTAACGCGTTAATGAGGTCAATTATAATGATTGCTCTAGCGAAAAATGTACTTGTTTTTATAATATAATTATTTAGTATTTGTGCGGAAGAGGTGTCAAGAGAGGTCACAAATTACCTTTAAATCTGTGACCTTATCCTTTGGTAAACAGTCTTTCAACAAAAGGTTCTTGCGAACTAAGACTTGTGTTGCTGTTCCAATTGAATATTAATAATTATATTCAGTGAAGTTATTCTTATGAATTAGAATAATTTTAAAACATCAATTCAGTTAAACAGAAAATCAATTTAACTGCTTTGTTTGTTTATGTTTGTTAAGTATTGAATGATAATAAATACTTTCAACAAAAGGTTCTTGCGAACTAAGACTTGTGTTGCTGTTCCAATTGAATATTAATAATTATATTCAGTGAAGTTATTATTATGAATTAGAATAATTTTAAAACATCAATTCAGTTAAACAGTAAATCAATTTAACTGCTTTGTTTGTTTATGTTTGTTAAGTATTGAAAGACAATAAATACTTTGAAAACATGTCTTCAAATAAGTTACCGGGGATTGTTCCCCTAGACGGAAATAATTACCCTACATGGAGGATACAGATGCAGATGTATCTCTTAAGAGAGAAACTGATGGATTTTGCTGATGGAACTAAACCAGTTCCAATAGATTCCGATTCAACTGATGTTAAAACTGCCTATGCGAATAACAAGAATAAAACTCTTGCTGATATAGTACTATCTATTTCTCCGGATCAATTGTACTTAGTTGGACAACCAACGGATCCACAAGCTGTCTGGACCACCCTTCAAGAAACGTTTCAGAAAAACACGTGGGCTAACAAATTTCGTCTGAAGAAAAAGCTCTACAATTTAAAATTGAAGGCTCCCGAACTACTCGACTCCCATTTGAAAGAACTAACTGAAGTTTTTCAAGAGCTAGCCCTGTTAAATCAAGTGATCAGTGAAGAGGATAAAGTTATTTGTCTCCTATCATCACTACCAGAACCGTTTGAAGTGCTTGTTACCGCACTTGAAGCTCAGTCAGACATCCCTAACTGGATTACCGTAGCTGACACACTCCAGAGAGAAGCTGAAAAGTTGAGTATTAAATCCAATGATGCATTGGCATTATCTAATACTCAGATTAATGCTGCAGTAAATAAACAGTCAATCAAATGCCAATTTTGCAACAAATTGGGACACATGAAGAAAGACTGCTTTAAATTTAAACGGTATTCTCAAAATAACAGAACTCAAAACCAGCCAAATGGTGTAAATGTAAGTCATATAGTACTAAATCACACAATGTATGCTAATGATATCGCTCTTTGTAACAAATATGCCGACAGTAATATTTGGATAATAGATTCAGGCTCTTCATCACACATGAGTGGTGATAAAAATTTATGTAAAGATTTTGCAAATATTAGCAAACCTATCAATGTTAAAGTAGGAAATGGAGATGTCTTACAAGCTATTTCACTAGGAAATGTTTCTGTTATTGTGAATATACCAGGTGGTGGAAGTAGAACTTGTAAAATAAATGATGTACTATATGTGCCAAATCTAGCTTTTAATCTACTATCAGTGTCAAAATTGACAAGTAACAATAAATCTATTTTTTTGAAAATGATAAATGTAAAATTTTGAACGAAAATAAAGAGTTAATTGCTGAGGCTAACTGTGTTGGTCAACTCTATTATCTTAATACTTTAGTTCATAAAGCTGTAGTAACTGTTGATCAAAATAAAGTAAACATTCTATGGCACAGAAGGCTCGGTCATATAGGTAACGATAACTTGACTAAAATGATCCGAACTAAATCAGTAAATGGTCTGGATAGTAAATTAAAAGCTATAGAAGGCGTGTGTGAACACTGCTGTAATGGGAAAATGCATAAAATACCTTTTTCTACAAGCATTAAGAAAAATTGTAAGCCTCTTGATTTAATCCACACAGATGTCTGTGGGAAAATTACTCCCACTTCCAGGGGTAATAATTCATATTTTCTGACCTTTATTGATCATGCTACTCGATACTCCTGGATATATGTTATTGCACATAAGAGTGATGTATTTCAGAAGTTTTTGGAATGGAAAGCTATGGTTGAAAATATTTATGAAAGGAAAATTAAAACCTTGCAGTCAGATAATGGAGGAGAATATACCTCGAATAAGTTTGAATCATATTTACGAAATGAAGGTATAATTCACCAGAAATCTATTCCTAAAACTCCTGAACAAAATGGGTTAGCTGAAAGATTTAATAGAACTATTATGGAAAAAGTTAGATGTATGTTATCTGATTCAGGAATTGATAAGGAATTCTGGGGTGAAGCACTATATACTGCAAATTATCTAAATAATAGATGCATTAATTCATTTTTAGTAAATAAAACTCCATATGAAGCATTAAATCTTAGAAAACCCAACGTTAGTCATGTAAAAGTTTTTGGATGCACCGGGTATGCCCATATTTCTCGAGATGAACGATCAAAATTAGAAAATAAAGCTACCAAATGTCTGTTTATTGGCTATGGCACAGTTACTAAAGGGTATAAGATGTATGATGTTGAACCTAAAAGAATCTTCTTTTCCAGGAATGTAACCTTTGATGAATCAATTTCATCTAAGATTGAGAGCTCTCAACTGAGTGAGACTCCTACCTCTCCAATGGTGTTCCCTTCAGAAGATTCAGAACCTGCTGGGCCTGAGAACCAAACTCCTGAAAATAATCCTCAAATAATCCTCCCTGATGCGCAACCTGTACCAGCTATCAGTCCTGATGAGGATCTTAGACGATCGTCTAGAATTCGTAGAGCTCCTATTAGATATGGTAGTTGGGAGTATGATCAGTTTGAGGAGGAGGAGGGTTTATTAGTCAATGGGAATATCAATATCGAACCTAGGTCGGTATCTGAGGCTCTTAATAGCGGTTCTGAATCCTCTAAATGTAAACATGCCATGGAGAGGGAATTAAATGCTTTTGAGAAACATAAAGTTTTTGAACTCGTAAAACCTACCTCAGATTTAAACATAATTAAATCTAAATGGGTGTTTAAAAGAAAAAAGGGATCTGATGGTAGAGTGGTTTCATATAAAGCTAGATTAGTCGCTCAGGGTTTTTTACAGAGACCTGGAATCGACTATGATGAAATTTTTGCTCCTGTAGTGAGATTTGAATCAGTGCGAACCATGTTATCTTTAGCAGCTAACCAAAAATTATTTGTACATCACTTGGATGTCAATTCTGCTTTTTTGAATGGGGATCTTAAAGAAAATGTTTATATTAGACAGCCTCCTGGCTATGCTATTCCAGGAAAAGAAGATTTAGTATGTAAACTAAATAAATCTATGTATGGGTTAAAACAATCACCCAAATGTTGGAATGATGCTTTGGATGCATATCTTAAATCCTTAGGATTTATTCAGTCCTCTTGTGACTCGTGTATTTATGTTAAAGTAATCAATAACTCACCATGCTTCATTTCTGTGTATGTAGACGATATTATAGTAGCATGTAAGAACTTTGATGACCTTACTAAAATCAAGACTGATTTAAGCGCTAAATTTGAGATGAAAGACTTAGGAAAATTATCCTATTTGGGCATAAAAGTCGTACAAGACGAAAATAAAATAGCCCTAAATCAATCTTCATTTGTCAACGAGTTATTAGATAGATTTGAATTCAATAATTGCAAACCGGTTTCAACCCCTGCTGATGTTAATTCTCATTTGGAACCAACTACTGATGATTGTGAACTAGTAGATAAAACTAAATATCAGTCAGCTGTAGGTGCTTTGCTGTATCTATCTACTAAAACTAGACCGGACAAAACTTATGCAGTTGGAAATGTCTCTAAATTTTGTTCCAATCCAAACACTAAGCACTGGTCTGCAATTAAGCGAATATTTAGATACCTAAAGGGCACACCTGATCTTGGCATTACATATGGTAATGAAGATTCTGAGTTGATAGGTTATTCCGATGCCGACTGGGCAGGAAACAGAGTTGATAGGAAAAGTACTTCTGGCCAATGCTTTATGTTAAATAATTCCATTATTTCTTGGCGCTCTGAAACAGTCATGTGTTGCTTTATCAACGGCTGAAGCTGAATATGTTTCCCTCTCTGGAGCCTCCCAAGAAGCTGTATTTCTAAATAAATTACTATTAGATCTTAAAGTACCAAATAAGAATCCTATAGTTTTGTTTGAGGATAATCAGTCAGCTATTTGTATTGCTAAAAATGCTAAAAATCATCCTAGATCAAAACACATTGATATTAAATTTCATTACATTAGAGATCTTGTTACTTCAAACACAATTAAACTTGTGTATTGCCCCAGTGAAACTATGCTTGCTGACATATTCACGAAACCGTTGCCTACTGATAGATTTACCAAATTAGTTGAATTAATAGGCATGAAAAATATATAATGTCGTGTGAGGAGGAGTGTTGAAATTTTAGTTAAATGTATTACACACTCGTTATATGTTTAATATTAACTTCCTGTTAGACTAGCTCAGCTATATTAAATTACCTATTGTTTAAATAACCATGTATTACTTTTAATGAGAAACGGACGTAAGGTCTAAAGTCTATTACATTTCCGGCGAGTGTTAAATAACACTGCATGTAGAACCCTAAGGCAGTCTGTCTTTTACATTACTCAGAGAGAGATGTGATTCCCTCATCTCTATATATAGACTTCTAATTGTATAACATATTTACTCTTTAAATAAACTCTATGTCTTAACGTTGTTAACCCACTGTTATTTAACCTAATTCTAACAAGCTGCTACTCACACACCTTGCACACACGACACGCCGCTAGGGTATATTATGCCGCTAGGGTGTAAAATTTTCTCGCCTGAACTGTTTACCTACGTATATGTCAGAACCGGAAGTCAGAAGGTGGAGGTATTTGAGGAACTCAGTAGTTTTGGGCACCTATGACTGGACAGTCTGGACTTACAGATACAAGGATAGGGTACACTGAAATGTAGGTTATTGCTGTGTTCGAACCTACTATCAAATGCCAACCACAGAGCAATACACGATGCAATGCCAATAAATCGAAATTCAGTCTCCCCGTACAAGCTAGAGTCAACCAGAAGAATGTTAAACATGAGTGAATAATAACAAACAATAGATTAATAGCAATTATCAAGAGGAGGGTCCCAAGCAGCCTGCCAGAATCTGATTGGCTAAGGCCGTCAGTTCCCTATTCCCAAATTAAGCAACTTAACAGCTGTCAGTTCAGTAATTTCGAAAACCCTACCTATATCCCTGTAAGTCTATTACTATTAGTCAGCTACTGAAATCAATTAACTAGGCTACCTATAAAAAAAAACACTGATTAGTATCCACTTCACCTTATCTATCCCTTGAAAAACTTCCAACAGTTATGCTAGCTACCTACTTATTTGAAAATATTCTAACTACCTAGGTAACCTACCTATAGGCTAATCCACATTCTGTGACATTCACAACAATAAATTCAAACTACATAACTACTCATGAATCAGAACTAATTGACTAACTGAATTACCAATCACTACCTAGTATGCAGAGACAAAGTCATTAACATAACCTACAGACTAACTAGCACTAATATATTCACTTCCTATTTTACAACAAATTCACAAGGTACCCACTCATAAATCAGAAATAACTAGCCAGCTAGATATTAAACAACTATTAACACATATTACACAATCTGCCTATTTCACAACAGTAGCTACTATCAGACTATCTTAACTAGTAACTACTTCACAATCAATTAATAAATTACCTAATTAGCCCCAAATTATTTACCTAACAAGCTAACTATCGTCTATCAGACAATACGCAACCTCCCAACAACACCGGTATACCTATTACGAAAATAGCCTCGGAATTAACAACCATTCATACTTAATTTACCTTCAATCATTTACAAACACTCAATAGTAACAAAAACACAATTTACAAAAGAAATTACCAGTCTCAGTCCTGGAGCTGCTCAGTACACCACACACCTGACTTGGAGAAGCAATAAGAAGCAATGTAGTAACTGTCCTACAACTGTGGTAGTAACTGTCTTACAAATACATTTTACAGATCAAAATCAGGGGGGGGGGGGGGGGTAGAATAGTAGCCAATTTAAACTCAAATCTATATAATATTCTCTACGCTATTTTAACCAAATAATAATATTTTTTATTTAAAAGAGGAAAAAAGTAGGTATAATTTTCAATGTTAATAAATTATTTCACTCGGAAAAATAACTTTTCATACTACTTAATATATAATTTAACTAGCGGCCAAGCTCATTTTTATGAACGAAATAAATCAAAGTGTTAAATTAATTATTGAAGGGATAACAGGCCCCTTTATACTAAATTGCCAGAAACGGCTAAAATTTCAAAGATATACTCAATTGAGGATATTAAATAGCTATTTTGGTGTGATTAAAGTTGGGAGAAATCTTTTGCACCTACCCTCACAGATTTGCTGGCTATAGCCTATAACTGCCAAATAGA
This sequence comes from Caprella mutica, assembly GCA_947561585.1. Taxonomy (NCBI): domain Eukaryota; kingdom Metazoa; phylum Arthropoda; class Malacostraca; order Amphipoda; family Caprellidae; genus Caprella; species Caprella mutica. The sequence continues at coordinate 304,434 of CANNZV010000426.1, forward strand.
ATCGGTAGACCAGTATAATAAATATACTGGTACGTCAAAAAATAACTGGATTGGTTAAAGGTCCTCTCCAGGCTCCGGGAAAAAAATGAGTTCATTACATAATATTATAGAACTAAGGTCTACGATCATTATTCTGCAAACCGCATACAATTCTGTTCAGTAAATATTTTATTATTTGTTTTTAAAGTTTTTGAATACTCTGTGAGCAACAGTTGAGCGAATCACTAATCTGATGCTCAAGAAGAAGATTGTACACTCTTTGTTTTGATTACAAATTTGAATTTTATAAACAAACTATGCGTTTTCGGCCTTTATTCTAGATATTAATTGTTTCCTAAAGTATATAAACGTTTATATTATAAATTCATTCAATTTTATACTTTTTCTCGAATATTAAATGGATTTATTAAACCTAATACCTAGTTGACAATCAAAACAAATGGTGTACATTCTTTTTCTTCAGGCGGAAAATTTCTTAAATTAGTAAGTCGGATGGAAAATAAGTTTTGTAGAGTTTTGAATATAAAAATCTTTAAAAGCATATAAAATTAAAAATATGCTACCAAATTCGATGCGGTTTGCAGCAAAATGATAAGAAACATTAGCTTAGTTGAATAAGGCAATAAAAATATTTGCTTGGAGGGGACCTTTAACCAATGTTTCCCTTCATTGGGACAGTGCTGTTTGGCAACCGCTGGCCCAATGTCGTTTACAATACATTGGCCCATTGTGTAATAGCACTGGTGTACCAATTTCCGATCGTGCTTTTACTTTGCCAACGTTTGCCGACGTTATCAGGGAATGAATTGGTGTTTGAAAGCCCGCTAAGCGATGGAATATGAGGTTCTTATTTCTTCTTCATATCATCTATTATTTTAATTTGTCCAATATCTTCACCGTATTAATTTTACATAATGTTTGTGTTTTAGCTGCTTTGAAGGAGTGGGAAGGTTGAGTGACGTAACAGATTTGCTCTCTATATGAATATAAATTTAGTATGTCATATTATTGAATCAGTACATTATCTAATTGTTAAATCGGGTGTTTTTATGTGTCAAACAATCAATTCATGTATTTATTAGGAAATATGCATATCATATTGAATTTATTTTTTAAGCTATATTATTTAAAAAATTATCAATTTTTGTGATGGAAATTATTTATTACCAAATAGAAACAATGAACATATTATTTTTCAACCTATTTGCAAGGAATGCGAGATATTACGCTGTGGATAATAATTGTGAAGTATATTTTTAGGGTAACTTAAGCGCTCAATTTAGGTATTTTCGATCGTTTTGAATGACCCATTATACGTACTGTATTAAAATCTTTTGGCGCACGCGAACCATGCCGCTATTACTGATATTACTTTATTATTTATAAAAATCAGTTTAAAAACCTCTTAACAAAATGTTGCGATCTAAAAAGGACGTTGATAGACATGTCCGTGATATCATAGGAAAAGTAAAAAGTGATAACGAGGTAAGTTTTCTCTTTAATAAGTACTGTAGTCTGTAACTAACTAGGACCTAAGTCACCTAAATGCTCACTATTCCTGGCCTTGTTATTCTTATACTTAACTTATTGAGTAAACTTAAACCACATTAGTCTATTAGACTACCAGGTGGCTTAGTTTTCTGTTCTTTTTATAAGGTAATTGTATCCTTTTATTTTGTATCCTTTTCTAATAAACTTGTTATTGTTATTATTGTTAAACTTAAATTTTTCAGCCAATTTTAACATTGAAAAGTTTTTGGTTAATTTTCATATAGGTATGATATTTATTAATTAGAGCTATTATAATTAATACTTATTATTAAATATTAATTAACCTTGTGCCTACTGGCTAGATTACTAGGTATTATTATGTATAGGGTCAACTTTCAAGCAGGTAAATTGCAGCCCACTAACTAACTGCGGCCTTTAACAACAGAAACGTCATAGCCTCCTGCCTCAAAACACTCGTTAAAAACAAAGTAATAAATTGTAGCATGCACTGTGTTTATTTCGATAGCTATGCAACATTTCAATGTAATTTTGGTTTAGAATGTTTTAGAGACTCTCTTGAGAGGGCCGCAATTAAAAATTAAAGGGCTGCAATTTACCTGCTAACATGATCAAATCATTCAAATGTTAATGACTTAATGTTAAGTTGATGCACTCTGCCCTTCCCCAAGTAAAAAAGCATGTCCAAACTCGCCATTTTAATGGCGAGTTTGTGACTGTTATTTTGAGCTCTTCAATTGCAAATGGCGAGTTTTATCTATTTTTCTCCTATGCTACAATGTTATTTTGGAGAGAATTAATGATAATTTGATCATTTTTGGAGCAAATTTGTTGAATTTTGGAGAGAGCTGGAGAGACAAATGGTGAGTTTATGAGACATACTAATTTACTTGGGCCCTTCCTTGAGCATTGCCTCATGTTTCTAAGTTAACCCTTTAGTGAGCCACTTTTTTTGTTTTTTTGACCTTTAATAACATTTGATACCTAACTTTTTTTCGAGTTAAGACATCAGTGACGATATGTATAAAAATCATTTGATGAGAATTTTTTTTTAATTTATAAAAAAAAATGAAGAGGACACATATGACCAACAGTATCTAAAAGCTGACCGGAGCACCACATTACGGCACACTACAACACGGTGCACCATTGTACTTTATATTAATGACCTCAATGTGAAAAACTGTAATGTACCAGTTTGTATTTGGTGCCTGAACTCCTGACTTTTTCAAAAATCTGTGAAATAGCTGCCAACATTTTTCATTAATTTGTCTAGTCCTCCAACATTTTTCCAGTTTCTCCTCCAAAGATTCATGGTAATATAGGAATTAATAGCTAAATATCCTCCAACATTGCAGAATTTTTTTTATTAGAGAAATTGAATATCTCCTGAGATATCACTGGAATTTTCCACCAAATGCAATCTGGATTATGTAGTTTGTTGTATCCGCTAGTTTGTTGTTCTGCACACTTCATGATTGTTAAATGACCTGTCAGGGGGGTTTAGGGGGTGACACCTCCCGATACATCTACCTAACGGCTAACTGATAAGTTTTTATTTACACCTCAGACTGAAACTTTACCAGTCTGTATTTGGTGCACAAAATTCCACTGACTTTTTGAAAAAGCTGAAAATATCCACCATAAATTTCAACAAATTAGGCTGATCCACCAACATTTTACCCATTTTTCCACCGAAAATTAATGGTAACATAGGAATAAATAGCTAAAAATCCACCGACTTTGCCAGAATGTTATTTTCAAAGGGATAAAATTCCACAGACATGTCGGTGGAATACCACGAAATACAGACTGGAACGTTTACAATAGTTGCCCCATAAAAATTACAGTTTTCGATGATGAATTTTATTTTCTATTCCAAATTAAACATCTTAATCAAATAATTAAACTGTGTAGTATAAACATTGGATTCAGTTACCGTCAGGCGTCAGACATAAATTTTATACGACAATTACCTATCAAATTCACTCCATCTATCATTAATCTGTATTCAAATTACCTATCTAATAGATTGTACAGTGGTGCGCCGTACTGGTGTGCGCCGCTCAGCTTTCAGATACGTATCCATATGTCCAGACCCAGGCCAGTTGGTCCAATGGGACTACTATATGGAAGGTGATACGAGTGTCCACCTGGTCACTAAAGGGTTAAAGTAGGCTAGGTATAGGAGGAATTTAAACTTTAAGGTATGTTCGCACAGAAAATGTTAAAAATGTCCCATATTCTGCAGACTTGTGACCAAATAAAATAGTATGACAAATGAACTCTCCATTTGTCTCTCCAGTGTGACGTTGTTAGTTTACTTCCTTATAACGTCTCACTATTTGGGGTTACGTGTGATAGGATCCTGCTCTATATAGTATTTTCAGATTCCTTTTTCTTTATATATCTCTTTCTACTAAATACTCATGGTACCATGCCCTAGAACCACCTTGCCACTATGGTTCCGACCTCAGGCCTCTGGTCCAAGCTTAACTGTATTTAGGGTAATGAAGTAAAGTAATTAACACTTAAAGAGAATATATTCATTAGTCAAGCAAGGGTTATTACAAAGAATATCTCCACTAGAACGCTCACAAGTTAATGTCTCAATAACTAAGACTGGAGATTAGGTGTGTAGCTCGCGAGAGCAGATCGGTAACTCGATGTCTACCTACGAACTAACTCATTCATTCTACAAAGCTTACATTTATAGTGACATACTAATGACGTACTAACTATATCTAATCATTACATCACATATCTCCCCCTTCCATTTAAATTGAAAATGATTTTTAAAATATTTATTTCAAAACTTCATTTTCAATTAAACAAATCTAAAATTTAAAAACATAAATCCCATTTTAATCAATCCTAAAATTCAAAACATTAAAACTCAAATTGAAAAATTCTAAAATTCAAATTGAACAATCATAAACATCTAACCTATAACTGCAAGAATTTTAAACATTTATTAATGGTTTAATTCTATTTCTAATAATTCCTTTCTTCCCCTCTTTTTATTTCTGTATGTCGATATTAAATAGTCTTCAGAAATCCAAAAAAGAAAATATACTATGTATATAAAATATTTCAAACTTACATATAACTTCAAAAATAGTATGAATACACATCAAAACTGAACTTAACATATTGTGACATTTTTGCTTTAAACCATCAAAAAAAAATTATTTCAATTTAACTTGTAAAATTTAATTTGTTTTAAACAAATATTCAATTCATTTTTTTTTTACATTAGTTTTAATAAAATTATTTTACTTTCCAAACAAATATTAAGTGTCACACTAAAAATAAACAATGTTCCTTAATTATTCATAGATTAAAATTTTTGATGTTTTCTGACATGATTATAAATTTGTTTAAAAAATTATTTTTAATAAACATATTACATCATAAACATTATATGAAATTCCTTAATTTCATTCAAATTCTGAGTTGTTTTATTTTAAAAGCAATTCTAATTTCATAGATACTCAATATAATTATCAAAATTGGTTCACTGACCTCTCTAAAATATTCTAAAAATTAACATTGATTAACAATCATGCAATTAAAATTAACATCCTTCCGTTAAAAAATAGAATTTCTATTTTTTAATTATTTTATTGAATAAAATTTACTATTAAATTCTTTCTTCAGAAAAATTTAAAGTTCATTTAATATTTTACTGCAAATTAGTTATAAATATAACCTTTTCATTTATGTATATTAATTTAAAAATATTTCATTCCTGCAAATTCCTAATTTATTTTGACTCTAAAATTTTCTAATAATCAAAATCTAATTAGTATTTCAAAATGAAAAAATATTTATTTCTAAATATTCACAGTATGAATATCAATTCATCTGTATTCAATTCATATGCTCACCTAATAGACCGCGTACTTCTATTAACTAAACATGCTGAGTCATCAATTAAAATAATAATTAAATGCTGCGTCTGTTATGATTCAGTGATTTATCTGCTGATCATTAAAAAGCTATTAAAGTTCTTGATAACTTATATGTGGTACGTGGTTTCATGTGGTTGTGTGGATTTGTGGTTCTTTTTGTTTCTTGACTCCTTCGATGATATAGGTGTCCTTCCTAGCATTACATTCATGACTTGATCAGCAACTGTTGTATTTTCGTTCTCCATCTTTTTGATATGGTAACACTGTAATGGTTCCTCTGCTGTCCGTTCTTCTTTCTTCGTTTTTTGAATTCTGCAAACAGAGAAAATATTAGCACTTGTGGCCCCTGGCATAAACATTTTGTATTATAATTTATTAATCACCCATAGTGATTACTTATTTTCAAATTCACTCTTCAGTATTAATTTCATTTTCTTTGCGAATTCATAATATTAATATCATAGATATTTTAAATATAGACGTAAGTTAATTTATAATCTCATCATTTTTCCTGATTAATCTCTCATTAATATTGCTGATCGATGCAATACTCTCTTATCCTATAAACTGAATAAATCATCTATCACTCTTTTGCATTGTGATATTATTTTATTCCACACACATTTCCTTTCGTGTATCCGTGTCTGCTTTTATTGTTTATGCTGACCCATTCTTACTTCTCACATTCATGTTCTTTCACCGTGATACTTACTTGGATCACCGGATGTCTATTTATTAACCGACTCAGACATTTTGAACTATCAACAATGTCTGCTGTCTGAAAATTCCTAGATTACAACTGCTTTTTCGCAAGATAAATTAATATATAATGGCATTTTATCCGTCACTAGCAACATTTAATCTTTTAAAATAGCAATCCCTACTATTCTACCCACTGGTACAGTAGATACACTGACTTTACTAATCACATGCATACATCTCTACTGCACTACTCAGTGTCATAGTAGTTTCTTTAATCGCACCTTTGCGATATTGTTATTAACCCTTAACTCATATCACACTGGTTACTCATAACATTCTTTAATTAACGTGTTCGACCTTTTATCGAACCTCATTACGGTTTCACTTACTGCTATAACTCATTTGAGAAAATCAAACTTTCTCTGATTCTGTGGTTTCAGCTTTTCCACGAACTATACGTTACGGTTTCAGTTCTACCGAAAACTTTCCTGAGAAAATCAAACTTTCTCCATGGTTTCAGTTTACCACAAACTACTATACGGTTTCAGCTTTACCGAAAACTTAACTGAGAAAAATTAACTTTCTCCATGGTTTCAGCTTACCACAAACTACTATACGGTTTCAGCTTACCGAAAACTTACCTGAGAAAAATTAACTTTCTCCATGGTTTCAGTTTACCACAAACTTCATTTAACCCTAATTTTAACGTGACATGCACGGAGTATCACAAATAACCAACTTCTCTAATCACTCACTGGAACATTTTATTTTATTTTTTTCTTTCTCCCGTCTCCTTTATACCTACTTAATGGTTTCATTCCAAATTGAGTCAAACTGACAGTTGCCATATTCTTATTTAACTCATACTTAATTGATATAAATTTTCCTCCTAACAACACATTTAAACTTCAAGAACTCTCGCTCTCTCTCCCCTTTCTTTTTGAATAACAAAAGATTAGTGATTATCATATATTTTTTCATTAAAAGAAATCGCCACATATCCTACTTTACCTATGACTTATTTTATCAATCGTTTGGAAAAAAAAATTTATACTGATTATATTCTACTAATAAGATAATCGTCTGCACTGGGAAAATTAATAATTTAATAATATCAAAAAGTAATGGATGACTTATCTTTTTTATTCCTCCTCAGCTCCTCTTCTTGTTCGTCTGTGTAGAATTTCTAACTGGGTATATGACTACCATGCAGTTTCTGGTGACCTGGTTACTTTCACTGTTCTTATTTAACTTTTATACTTAAATTTCTCACTAAAATTGTCAAATAGTATTCACACCTTCAACGTGTTAAAAATCTTCTCGTTTTATCACAAGTACTATCGTTGTTACTTCACGAAACTTTAGTTGGTGTCTGTACTCAAGGAGTTAACTGCAAGACTGATCAGAAGATGTTGACTATAATGGCACTACTTGCGATCTGTGATCAGAGGATGTTAACTGCACGGTGGCTACCTGCGAACTGTGCTCAGGAGATGTTTTCTGAGCGGTGGCTACCTGCGAACTGTGATCAGGAGATGTTTCCTGAGTGGTGGCTACCTGCGAACTAACTCGTTCATTCTACAAAGCTTACATTTATAGTGACATACTAATGACGTACTAACTATATCAAATCATTACATCACACCAGCTCTCCAAAAGTCAGCAAACAAATTTCTCTCCAAAATGATCAAATTATCATGAATTCTCTCCAAAATAACATTGTAGGGTCAAGCAGGTAAATTGCGGCCCACTAACTAACTGCGGCCTTTAACAACTTATGTCATAGCTTCAAAACACTCGTTAAAAACAGGAAGTAATAAATTGTAGCATGCACTGTGATTATTTTAATAGATATGCAACATTTAAATGTAATTTCGGTTCAGAATGTTTTAGAGACTCTTGAGAGGGCTGTAATTAAAAATTAAAGGGCTGCAATATACCTGCGTGACCCTAGCATAGGAGAAAAATAGATATTTCTTGCCATTATCATGAATTCTCTCCAAAATAACATTGTAGCTTAGGAGAAAAATGGATATTTCTCACCATTTGCAATTGAAGGGCTGAGGGCTCAAAATAACTGTCACAAACTTGCCGTAAAATGGCGAGTTTGGACATGCTTCATTACTTTTAGTCTGGCCTAGTTCCAGAGAAGGTCTCACAAGTCGGCATAATAATTAACTGACGTTTCTATGGTCGTCAAAATTAGTTATTTCTGTGTAGTTGTCACGTTAAAATATAGCTAGGTACCTCTGGCTCTACGGTTCTACCCCAGTCTGCAAAGGCAGCATAGCATGCACAGTATGTCTCCAGATATTTAATGTTTAGAGAAATTTCTCTCCAAAGATTTTCAAATTTCTCTCTAAAAGGGCCATAAATCTAAAAATGCTCTCCAAAATTACATGACAACTTAGGAATTATTTAGAAAATAGTTGCCGGATAATTCAGGAGACTAATTTCAAGGCCTCAATAGTCGCCAGATAAACTTCACAACTTCATGCATCTTTTGCAGACTGGTAAGTACCCTAAATAACCATGAATTGGTACCTAATTTACAATAACGGATGGTACAAAAATCGTCTCCTTGAAAATGGAGAGTTTATGAGCCATACTATTTTACTTAGTCAGTTTACATAGGAATTAATTCAAGATCTCCCGCAGAGATATTAAATTTCTAAAATTGGGCTCAGATTTTTCGCAGAGTCTTGGAAAAATGTTCCATATTCTTCAGTCTGGCCTGAACAGAGGTTGCAAATTCAAGATATTTAAAAAATAGATATTTGGCTCCTTCGTGAAGAATTTACAATTGAAAAGTTAAAACTTGAAATCATCATTATGTTTCATCATTCATATCTGATGCATCATGCATAGCAGTCATAGCTATGATGATATTGATATGCATCCCTCATCATTTTATGGCTACATTATTAGTGATTTAACAGTTAAAACAGTTTTCTCAACTTATTTGATATTTCACCCCTTAAAAAACACCAAGAATGCACATTCTGCAATGTCCAATAATTCTTGCCGCTAAAGATCTTTGGAGGCCTTTTTTGAATGAAAAATATCTTTGCAAGATCTTAGCCAGACTACTCATCTTAAGAGACAATTTCCTAATTAAGTCCTATGTTTACTTTAAATTATTGGAGAGATTTTTAAGAATTCTGGTCATTTTCATTTTAGGAGTCTAGGAGACACATTTGAGTTTTGACATTTTAAAATCTTTTTATCTTTGCAGAAAAATTGTCATTAAAAAAAATCTTAGAGACAGATTTGTCATTTGACACACTTTGTAATTGCAGATTGAGGGTATAGAAGGTAAATTGTGGCATGACCAGTCTACAGAATATGGGAGATATTTCGGATATTCTCTTCAAACAATTTTGAATTAATTCCTATATTTACATTAATTTTACTATCAGTGTAGGAAGGCAACAGGTTATTATTGATGCAAGTTTCATTGAAACGTCGATGAGCCTTTAGAGTTACTAATTTTATAGAAGCTTTTTTCAAGTTTCTGAATAGGTGTTTAATTTCATTAGTTGATATTTTTAGAATAATTTTTGACAACCAGATGGTTTGTGAACAGAATATAAGATCTCTAAGAACCCTTAAACCTGTCTCTGCAGACTGGTGCTGGTGTCACAGCAGCTAACTGTAGCCTTTATCCACTGACAATCCCCATGTTTCAAAGTATGGTAAAGTTGCCAGTATATTGGCAACTTTTGAGGGGTGAATAAATGGATAACCTGTAGGCTGTAAATAACAAGTAAATCATTCATAAAATAGTAGAGATAAACATGCATCAGACATGAAACATAAAGATGTTTTCAAGTGTAAAATCTAAACTAGGAAGTCAAATTTCTGCTTTAAAGTATCTTAAATGTGGCGACCTCAGACAAGGATCCATTTTCTCACTAAACTGGCGACTTTGTTGCTTCATTTTGAAATATGGGATCCACAGAGCAATAATTAACAATAAATATCAAATTATATTGTAACAGTAATTTTTAGTTGTGTTCGAATGTTGTACCATATTAGAAAATTAAATATTTCTTCATTTCCATTTGAGAGGGTCTAAATTAGTGTTATTAACTCTCCAATTAAACAAGAAAGAACATGCTTCAATATCTGGTTTTATTGAATGAATTATAAATTAATTAATTGTATGAAGTAGCTATTAAGTATTAGCTAAATACATGAAAAATTATTAAAAATAATATTTATTAATTTAATTTCTTTCCCATTGTCTACATCTTACATATGTTGGCTATATTTATTATTTATATATTCTAAAATTCTAGTAATTCAATATTACTAATTCATAACTATTTAGCTACATTCAAAAGCTATTCACTAATGTTTAACGTATAATAAAATTCTTTGTTCTATTAAAAAATATATAGTTATCACATCTATTATAAAAATTAGATAAATTCTTAGATAATGACAGCCCTGTCAATATCTATGAAGCTAGTAATTTAGCTTCCTAGTTAATGATAGTCTTCTAATGTATGGAAGGCTGTTGTGAAGGCTGCTTCACTAGCTTGTAGATTACACTGTCTTTATCTAGGAATTTATCTTAAGTTATATAAAATCATAAATATACTCAAAATTTATGGCATTAAACCTTTCTGGTATAAGTAGTATCTGTGTCTGTCTGTGTTGGCTAAAACCTGGTATCAGTATCGGCCTAACTTTTGGTATTGTCCCATCTGTAATTTTTGTGTTCTTTATTGAGAACATAAAGCACTTGGGGAAAAAAATTCAGGTTCTGTAATCTGGAGTTATGAATCTAGCTTATCTAAGTTGAATGTTATTGGTTTAGGTGGCAGGGGAAAAGTTGAAAAATGAATTCATTCATCCAGAATTCTTACTGATCTTTATATTCTGTCCACTAGCCCACTATTGTTTAACTGTACATACATTTAGACTGTTTTCTTTTATTTTTGACTTTTGAAGCATCATTCTCAGTGAATCAGTATTCATAAAAAATCTGTTTCTTCTTAATGCTCCACCTTTTCACAATTTTCTTTCTCGTTTTCTTTCTAGCGCAAGTTACGAGGCTACAACATTGCCAGACTGTATCACAATGTGCAGGAGTACGACTTGGCACGCAGATACCTCAATGAGTTCCTCTCCGTCAGACCCAAAGCAATTGACGGACACAGACTCTTGGGGCAGATTCTGGAGGCTAATGGCAGCAAAGAGAAAGCTGTTCTTGCTTACAAGACTGCCTATGAACTGGGAGATGGACAGAAAGATCTGCTTATCAAAAGTGAGTACAATTACATGACAACTTCAACATTGTCTAGATTGTTAATTCATGGAGAAATTTTTGTTGAAACTCCAATAATTAATTTTGTTTCTAACATTGTTTCCATTTAAACTTTGTTTCAAGTAATTCGATTCATTATTGGATGAGATTTTATGAGAAAATTCCTGTCAGTCGTAGCCTAACAAAAAAAGCTAAGAATTATCCTTTAGCTGCAACCCTGATGGTTATATTTGGTTTTAATTAAGTCATTGATATCAAAGGATTCATTCTATGCAACAAATTATTTGAACTGTAAGTGATTTATTTATGCACTAGTTCCCTCTGTTATTCCTAAATTTATTTCTGTGACTATGAGTGCAGTCTTTAAATTCCTCCCTAAGTGTTTCATTCAAAAAATTGAAATGGAGCCAAAGTGAGGGAATTTTACAGAAATGTAGAATCTTTTTTTAATGGTCAAAAATTAAAATGACAAAAATATATTTTTGTTTTACAAATTTTATTCTATATTTGTTGCTGTTGCAACTAGTAATCTTATGATTTGATCGTATGTGTTGAATTTCTAGAGCAATTTATTTCCTAGAATTGATAATAAACTATTGATGATGATAATGTGAGATTAGATAATCTATTATCTATCAGAAGGCATGACTGCCTTCTATGTAGCTAACTAATATCTTGAGGAAAACTGAAAATATTCTAATGTAAGCAACATCATAATAATTTTGATATATATACAAGAATATTAGGATTGACTAATAGTACCTGTAAATTAAATTGTGTGACATATTGTGACACAAAACTTTTTTACCATTAGCTGTAGATATTTAAGAAGTATGATGTTCATATCTTAAATTTCTTTAGCTAGCTATATATCAGTTATTTTGTTTATTTTTTTATTTATTTATTTTTTGTTTAAAAAGACAATATTTTTCCATTAAACTCAGTTATTTAATTTCTTTATAATTTTTTTTTTATTGATCTGAAAGATTACTTACCTTAAATATTTGTCTACTATCAGATGAAAATTAATCACTGCATTATGCTAATTTCACTAATCACAGTGTTCTAATTTCCTATTTTCAAATCTTACAAATTTGTCATCATGTACCCAGACCAATTTTAAAAAATCTACAAGCATTACAATTAGTAAAATATCCATTTAAAAGTGTGAAAATAGTTAGTTTAAACTATAATAAACAATTACATGCCCCTAACCCTATACACTTTTTCACTATTTCAAATTGTAAAGTGTTGTTTGTTGCACAGTCTGTGAGCTGTACACCTCAGTGTCATGTGACCTCTCTGTGAAAATGCACTGGGCTGATCTAGGTCAGCAGATATGTCCCCACCACGAAGCAGTGACCAAACTACGCAGCTCCATCATCTCACACTCCACAGACACAAAATCAAGAGCCAAACTCCAGGAGTTGTACCTTGGTGAGCATCAGTCAGAAAATAGATAACTTTTAAATTAAAAACCTACTTAGTGAGTATAGTTTGTGAAATGGATGTCAATCAGTTATTTGTAGTATCATACCTTGTACAGATTACACAAATGTGCATACAGGGGTAAAATGTGGAAGATAATAATGTAAAATTTAGCAAACTGTCATCCAAACTCATTTAATATCTACTGGATTTTAGAAATAACTAACTCCTCTTAAAATACATTCAAGTATAGTGCTCCATTTAATAAAATAGAATGTTGAATCAATTTTCCGTTTGTCTGTCCATGTACAAATGCAGTCCAATTCAAGACGACTAATAACATCACTTCCTTTCCATGCAGATGAAATCAAAGTGAACCCCACATCAGCTGAGCTACAGAGCAACCTTTTGAAGCTCTATTTGGATTGGTCCAATGATGTCCCTGAGAAGTTAATGATTGCCTACAACTACATGGCAGAGGTGGAGACTAGGAGACCTTTCAGTCACTCCTTGCTCTGGTACCAGACAATGCTGCTAGTTTGTGAGGTAGGACATTGGAACACATTGCTCATTATTTTAACGTCATAAGATATAACAAACTTTGGGTTACATTGACCATTTTGTTTTTAAATTATGAATATAGTCTAGGACTCTATACTGTTAATTTATTGTTCACTATTTTATACCTAAAGAGTTCATTTTAACTCAATGCTTGATGGTATGTATGTTCAGTTAAACTGATGATAAAATATGATCAGTTAGGGATATTCTGGATGAGTATAAAAGAGATATTATCTCTATCTTATATAGTCCATATCTTTGTCAAGTATGGATGTGTCCTTCACCTGTGTTATTTTTTTCAACTTTTTCTGCTTGCTGTAATTTTAATGAAGACTCTCTTTAAATTTCAGGCCTACGACAAGAAGGGGCCTGGTAACAACAACTCTAGTTTTCTGTGTCTGCACCTCTCTTGCCTGGAAAGACTGTTGCAGCTCACCCTAGAGGTGTCCACTGCTCCCACCTCTGAGAGAAACACCAACACTGAGCCTTACCTCACACAGGCTGCTAACCTCCTACTAAAGTGAGTGATGATTAGTTATGTCTGATTAGCATGGGACATACTTGCACTCTCAGACTTTTGGTAGAAGATTATTTTCCATTTATATTGATAGAATAATATGAGAATTGGGAGTAGCCGTTATTCAGTTTTACCGTGTTTTCTGATGCTATTGCTTTTTCAAAGATAGCTTCTAAACAGTAACAAAACCTCTTTTTTCCAGACTTGACTCCAGAATGTACGCAATGAAGGATGTTGACAAACATTTTGAAGAGTGCATGGCAGGGCAACTTTTCCTTCACATTGCACAGTACCTCATGATAACGGCTAAGAAGTTCACCTCTAGTGTCTCCCCCAACACCATCCTATGCCTGCTTCTGAACTCCTGCAGGTACCCACTGCCTCCCAGTAAGGGTGAGCACGTGCATCTGCACAGACTGGCCTGCTACAGACTGTCACAAAGCTATCACATCATCAGCAGTACAGCAAAAGATTCTGGCACTTCAGTCAGCAGCCTCGTCAGTAAGGTAAGAAAATAACTTTCTATTGTGCTTTTCATCTAATCTGTGTCAAATACTGAAAAGTATTGGTTATGAAGTAATAAAATTAAACATAGTATGCATCTAACTATCTTCAGTGGCATAATTCTTATTATTCATAAAGTTTTCTGTACCATTTTACATTTTGAGAGCATATGATAACAATGCACTCTGTCTGCAGGTGAAGCAGCAATGCACTAACATAGAGACAATGCAGGACATTTTCAAGGCAGTCTTTGGCCAAAGGTCTGTGAAGAGTTCTTCCTATTTCATGGACAGGACTAACTTCGTGTCTGCAGACCTAACTTATCCTGATGATGAAGCAGCTGTGTATGATCAAGGTGAGGATAGAGTTAGTCTTTGTTGAAAACTATAGAAAACGATGAGATTTAACTTACTTTTTTTTTGTTATTAGTATATTAGAAGAGATAAATGAGTAGATATGATATGATTTACTCAAACAAATGAAAGACTGATATTGAAATACAGTGTTCTAATATTATGTGTGACGTTGTGTTTCTGTTTTCAGTTGTGAGTGCGAGTGAGGGCAGTGACTTGCGTGAAATAGTGTGGTTGTGCATGCAGCAACTAGTGGATGAAAGCAAAGACTCCTCTGCCCCACTCAGTCTCCTGAACCTCAGTCTTACCAGCACCCCCTCCACCCGTAATAACAGCACCAACGCCATAACAACTGCTGTCAAAGATATCCTGAAGAAGGCTCAGCCCCTTTACCCATACAGGATATTTGAGGGTCTTCAGTTTGGGTGTTCACACGTTAGCAGCATGTTGCCAGACTCTCTGTGTCACCTCGACTTGTTAGGATTCCTTGCTGCCACTGTCTACTGTGTCCTTGACTCGGGTGTTTGTGCCAGCAATGTACGCTCTATTGTCTGCAAAGCCAGTGTCTGTAGCTCCTGGCTACTTCACTCTCAGGAACAGGGCGAGTGGTGGACTGCAGCCCATGCCTTGCACTACAGCGCCATAAGGAAGGTTCCCCTCTCAAAGAGTGCCAGCAAGTACAGGAATGTGGTGCAGAAAGGCCTCTCCTCCCTGCGACTGCTTGGCTCCTCCTCCCTTCCTCTGGCTGTACATCTAGCCAAGTGCTATAGTACCTGGGCCAGTAGCAGCAGTGACAGCTCCTCCTTCAGCATCAGTGAGGTGATGTGCTTTGAGGAGAGGGCAGAGCACCTGTGGCACAAGGTGCTCTCCATGATCAAGAAAGTGAAGGGGGGCAGCAATGTGGTGCACCACACTCCCTCTGATAAGATCTTCAGCATCAGTCAGCAGCAGTTGAGTGAGGCACAGCTGGAGGAGGCAGAGGAGGAGGGTAACTTCTTCCTCGCCAAGAGATTAATAAAGTGCGGCAGGAGACAGGAGGCTTTGCAGGCTCTGGGACAACTAAAGTCACCTCACGCCTCATTCCAAAGAGCCATGTTGTACAAGCAGCAGGCTGGTGAAATGCTTGCTGATGTTAATGATGACGTGGCGCTGCTGTCTTCTGACCAAAGGAATCAGCACTCTCTGCTGCTGAGTCAGATGAGAGACACCTTGTACCTAACATACGACAGACTCAGGGCACCAGGTAACCTTGTACAAATATTAGCATTTAACTCTTTCAGTCCCAGACTTTTGAGGGAATTAAATGCCCTATGTTCCCAAAGGTTTTTGACTATACCTAATCATTTTTGTAAGTGGTGCAAACTTTGAGCTGCCGAGCAGCATACAGACTTTATTATTAAAAGGTAGTATACTTTCTGTACCACTGAGAATTAAACCTAACACTTATGATGGTATGAAATATCTTCTACCAGACTTGGAAGCGTTTTTAAGGTGGTACATTTTCTGTACCACCTTGCAACAAACATGCTTCTCTGTGTGGTATGAAATATGTTACACCTGACTTGAAAGAGTTAAATTAGCCTATAATAAGTATCTGAATAGATATTTAAACTCTTGAAAGTACTATTCGCAACGAAAATCATTGAATAATCAAATCTTAAAGATTTTAGCTAATTAGTTTCAATGAGAGGGCAAACCAATCTCTGCGTTAGGTACTAAATTTTAAGTTAGGCTTCATTTTGACAATTTTGATGATGTTGTACCTTTACAGGAGCTGATCGCAACCACCCACTGAACGCTCAGTTGGGCCCAGAACTTGCCAATGTGGAGTGTCTGCTCACCAGTCTGCCCACTGTACACGCCAGGGCCAATGACACCTCCATCCTGGGCACTGAACCTCTCTCACCCATTAATGAACTCCATGGTATGCATCACTCTTCAGTCAATACAATTAATTAGTACCCTTAAAATGATAGGTCATGGATACATCAACTGGTGGAATAGCTATAAGGGGGGCGTTACAGTACACGGAAAGTGGGTGTTGAGTTTTTTATAAGGTTAATTTTTAAAGATAATAAGTGTCTAAAGTTCAAACTTCCCACTTTCAGAGTACTGTGACATTCATCTCGTACACAGCCCTTTATTAAAATTTTATATTATTAACCACTGAAAGTCAGATTCAATATCTAGCTACACGATTATCTTATATTATATATCGTATTATCAGCTAGAAATTGTTGATATGTAGCTAGCCTATCTTCTATTGTAAACCTAATTCATTTGCCATTTAATATTTACTGAATATTTCTTCAGATTTCTCCTCCCACGACCTGAGTAATGGGCACAACGGCAGTGTTGACTCGACGCCACAAAGGAGTGGCGGCAGAGCCATGCGCTCCTCTACCATCAGGAGGCTAGAAGCTCGCCCCAGTCCAGAACGTCTGGATGCGCAAGTGCGCCACTTAACCACCGTGCAGGAACAAACCCTGCAGAACCTGAGTGAGCAGAATGCTGCACTGAGGTGTCACAACAACACTCTGAAGGACACCTGCAGCACTCTGTCCCTTCAGGTGAAGGAGAACACCACCCTCTTCAGGTCTATTCTAGAGCAGAACAAGACAGTCTCAATGGACTGCTATAACAACCTTATGGCAGAGGTGAAGACTATAGTACCCGCCCTTAAAGAACTAAGGGAAGGGGTTAAGAAGCTTGAAGGTGATGTCAGGGAAATAAAAGCTGTCATTTCTGTAAGGAATGAACACCAAGCCGCCCCTCCCACTCCCCACCATTTACCTCTCTACTATGGGGGTTACTATGGACCAGCTCAACCACACCCACCCCCAGGGGCAATGCACCCACACCATCCCCATCCCCCCGTGTCCTCCATTCCCGGCCACCACCTGCAGACTCCTCAGTCCCCGGCTGCATACCTTCACCCCACTGAGCAAGGATACCCGTGAGTAGAACCAACCACACCTCATAAACGCTATTTCAAATTAGCAGGATGTTAATGTTGGTAAAGTGCTGAAATTTATATCAGTCAATTTTCTCATTTAAATCACTCTTTATCTCTATATTTAACTGTCCATCTTTTGCTAATGTGCTCTCTTTTAACAGCTCCTCAAGCGTGGGTTCTTCCTACCATCTGTCTCGCCTGCTGTCTGGCGGTACCTCCACCCCCCACCACTCTCACTCCACCACTACTAACAGTGCTGGGGCGCTAGTTAGCACTACTGAGGCAGCCATGGCAGCTCAGCAGGCCTACTTCCAGTCTGTTAGTTCACAGCAACAGTACAGCAGTGCAGGAGAGAGCAGCACAGTGGGTGGTGGTGGTGGTGGTGCTCCACATGACTACCAAATACCTCTTCCACCTCACTCTGTGATGCCTCCACCTACTCCACCCAGTCACAACACTCCTGGTTAGTACACTTTAAAAGAAATGTATTACATTTTAAACTACAATATTTGTTGTTACTTCACTTCAACTGAATAGTAACAGCGTTATTTAGTATTTATTGCATCAAAATAAATTTTTCCGAGATTATATATAATTGTATATTATAAACTACAAATTTGAAAAGTACTGAAAAATGTACAAGCAATTTCAACTCAATATTTGTTCAATATATTTTTATTGGCTAAAACAATAGGCTATTTTCCTACAATTTATTAATGGTATTAGAATTATGATTTTGAATTATTTATTTCTTCACTCTTAATAGCTACAATGTTCCATTTTGTTTCCAGAACGTCAACCTCCAATGCCAGTGAAGGGACTGCTAGCGAATGTCCCCGCCCCTCTCTACTCAGCTGTCACCCCCGAGAACTCCCCCCTGAGGCCCCTCAATGCCGGTCCCATCGCTGCCTCTGGTTTGGGTGGCATTGCCACGCCCACTTCTCTGCAAGGAGGCGTGGCTTCCGTTTTCGGTACGTCTGAGCTTGCTCCTCCCACCTCTTTACAAAGACCTAATCTTTTTTGTTTTGGTATAGAAAAATATTCTAGTGAGCACAGTCCATGTGTTAGGTACATTTCTCAAATAAACTGACTTGAAGGTATACACATAAACCTCGTAAGTTTAATTTGAACAAGAAAATGTTTTCAGATACTCCAAAGTAACTTGTATAATCTTAATAGCTTGTATTATTTTCTAACCATCTAGTTACTATTATTTCAAACGATTTTTACCAACAATACGCTAATTGAGAATTTCCTTAGCGTATATTTGCGTGCTACGCATATAGTAATCTACGATTCATATTTCTCTACCACCATCTTATCAAATCTTTTGTTTGTTCTCAGGGTCCCACTCCACCCCGTCAGCCCTGACAGCTGCACTCACCGGTAAAGTGAAAAGCTTCTCCACCAACAGTCCTAACCTGTCCCTACCAGCTAACAACTCTGTAGCAGACTCCAGTAGCCAGGGGGATGACTACTACAAGAATGACGATGATCACGACCCCTGTCCTGACTACAAGCCAGTGGTGCCTCTCCCTGAAGAGGTGGAGGTGCGCACTGGAGAGGAGGAAGAAGAGGTAATGGCACACTGGAACTATGTGCTCATGTCTACATGTTAATGCTCTTGTGTATTTCATGCCCCTAATTTAAACGGATTGTTCTATTAAGTATAAATTCAGTCTTTTAATTCTATTTGATAGACTTTTTTCAATGATAATTTAGGTAGGTATTAAAGATAAATAGAATAGTTGATTGTACTTTCTTTCTTGAATGCTTTGAGAGTGAAGTTTCCAGTAATTCTATGTTCTTTTACGAATTCTATTTATATATTTACCATTTCCTCACTGTTCTTATAGGTTCTGTTCGAAGAGAGAGCCAAACTGTTCCGCATGGTGGCCAAGGAGTGGAAGGAGAGGGGCACTGGTGTGCTCAAGATACTCCACCACTCTGTTAACAAGAACGTCAGGGTACTCATGAGAAGAGAGAAGGTATGTCTTGATTCATCACCAAATAGCCACATCAGTAACATCACCAATAGCCTTTTACAATATTTAAGAGAAAACAATTTCCAATTGAAACATAGTGGCACAGATTTTTCGTTGATATGACTATTAGATTCAAAATAAATTAGCTGTTCAGTTCAGGGGGAAACCTGTTAGAAATTACTCTAAATGACTTAATTAAAAGTAGCTAACATTTTTAAACATAACAATTTGATCATACTGTAGAAAGTAAAAGAGGGAGATGAGTTTATACCTGTGGTACAAAATAGTCCGTTACTGATATTGTTAATGGTCATCTTGCTCTTGTTGCAAATGTGTGCTAGATCTATAATGACTCCTTCTTCCTCAGACCCTTAAGATCTGCGCTAACCACACCATCACCTCCACCATGGAGCTAGTTAGACAACAGGGCAGTGAGATTGCCTGGACATGGGCTGCTCAGGACTTCGCTGATGAGGAGCACAAGTCTGAGCTCTTCTGCTGCAAGTTCAAGACTCCAGAGATTGCCACCTCTTTCCACACTGCCTTTGTTAAGGCCAATCAGTTGGCTGCAGAGTTTGAGAACAGTCCTGCCACTGAAAAAACACCTCCTCCCACCTCTAGTGCAGCTGATAATACAAAGCCATTATCAGGTAACTTGATATTATAATAGATTATTATTAGTTACAGGACTGTTATTGTCCAGTAGCTTGTATTATAATAGGGTTCATAATTATAGACTTGATGCTAACTTTGATAATAAATTACAATAGATTAGTATTCTAAATCAGGTGTTGAAAAGATAGCTACCTAATTGGATATAATAGTGAGAATAATACTTTTCAGAATTATTCAAGAAAGCAGAAGGAAGTTGGAATTGTGCCACTTGTCTGGTTGATAACAAACCAGAGAGTAGCAGTTGCATCGCTTGTCAAACTCCTAATCCAGCCGCCCCTGCAGCTACCACCAAAGAAACATCTTCAGCCACCTTTGGCTTTGGATCAGCATCCACTTTCAGTTTCGGTTTGAGTGGATCAACCACTAAGACACCTGGTGGAAGCATCACCTTCGGCTTGAGTAGTTCAAGTCTGGCTGCAACCACAACCACTAGCTCCTCTGTGTTTGGGAGTATTTCTTCCACCCCCACCACATCCTCCCTCTTTGGTAAGATAGGAAACTCTGTCACCATCACCCCCGCTGTCTCTGCAGGTAACTCCATCTTTGGTTCTGCTGGTGCAAGCACTCCCACCAACTCTAACAACATCTCTAAGAGCATCTTTGCAACTCCTGATGGACAGAACAGCTCAGTGTCCTCACCCAGTGTCTTTGGAACACCTGTTGGTAATTTTGGAAATGCGCCCACCACCACCAGCGCTCCATTGACCTTTGGAGGCTTCTCCTTCACCACCACACCCTCCGTAGTAATTCCAAAGACAGAGGAGAAGCAGGAGGTGCCTAAAACTGAAGAGAAGAAGCTTGGCCTCTTCTCTGGCTTTTCCTTTGGCACACCAAAAACCTCCACCGCTACCACTGCCAGTGGAGGCCTGTTTAGTGGCAGCAGTGCCACAGCAGGAGGTCTCACTTTCAGTGGTTTCTCTCCCAATGCTAACACCACTCCTGAGTCTGTCTTCAAAACTAAGAACACTGACGCCTTCAAGCCCAAACCTCTGTTTGGAGGTTCTGTGAACACTTCTCAAGTCAACACCGCAGCCGATGACAGTGCTGATCATGTTGAGGAGTATGAGCCAGAGGTGCACTTCGAGCCTGTTATTCCACTGCCTGAGTTGGTGCAGGTTAAAACTGGTGAGTGATGTGCTAAGGCAGTGGTACCTACATTATATTGATAGGTGCATATTGCTATTCTCTTTCATTTATATACAGTAGGATATTCTGATTTAGATTAATATTAATAATAATGATTGTTTCAGGAGAGGAAGAAGAGGAAACTCTGTTCTGCGAGAGATCCAAGCTCTTCCGATGGGCTAGTGAGACTAAAGAGTGGAAAGAGAGAGGTTTGGGAGATGTTAAGATCCTGTCTAATAAAGACACCCACAAGATCCGCATCGTGATGAGGAGAGAGAAGACCCTCAAGATTTGTGCTAACCACTACATCACCCCTGACCTTACTATCAAGGTGAAGGAAGATTGCGATAAGGCCCTCACATGGGCAGCCTGTGATTTCAGTGAAGGAGAGATCATCAAGGAGAAGTTTACTCTTCGTTTCAAGTCTGTAGATCTGGCAAATAGCTTCAAGGCAGCTGTTGAAAAGGCGAGAGATTCTTTGGGTGATGCAGTTACAACTGTTAAGGAAGTAGCACCTAAAGTGCAGGAGACAGCGTCTCTTATGGACAAGTTCAAGCCTGCTGCTGGTTCATGGGAGTGTGATATCTGTTTGTTGAGGAACACTCCAGACTGTACAATGTGTGCCTCATGCCAGACTGTTAAACCTGGATGTGAAGTGCCCACTAAACCAGTTGCTGAAACTAGTGGCTTCACAGCAAAGCCGTTCTCCTTTGGCTCTTCCTCCACTGCATCCTTTTCATTCGGAGTGACCCCCTCCAGTGGTAATGTGGAGAGCAAACCTCTACCTACCTTCTCACAAACTCCTGCCAAAGGTGGGGAGAAGTCTGCCTTCAAGTTTGGCAGTCCAGACAAGTTTGAGTTCTCCTTCAAGCCCAAGACACCACCCCCCGTCACCTCCGTCAGTCGGTCTAGAGATGTTAGTCAGTGTGAGTCAGAGGACGGTGTTGTGGACGAGGACGAAGGGGACCACATCTATTTTGAGGTGAGGGCATTATTATTTCTAGCCTACCATCTAAATAACTTAGTACGGTAATTTACGAATTATCAGTCAGTTTCCCATCTTCGGTCATATAAGAACAAGAAATATAAATATTAAATAACAATTTTTTTATATTGCTTTGTCTTATATGACCGAAGATCCCCCACGGGGACTGCATGAGCTGTTTTTTGTATTTGTACGCTCATGCAGTGAGAGTTGCCTCTGCTTGGAGTGGGGGAGGCAACTGCTTTTGAAGCAGGCAGAAATCTCCTTGTTCTAATGGAGAACAAGTTCCCCAAAGGAACTCCAATTATGGACTAAATAATTGAGGAAGGCAACCTCAACAAAAATCCCCTTTGATAAAGGCTTTATCACCCATGAACAAAACAACAATGGCCATGGCCCCCAGTCCCGGGCAGCCCCTCCAGTCGTCGCTGAGTGGGGGGCAAGGGGGTGCGAACAATCTCCCGGTCGGATTGAGCGACAACTTTGGCAACAACACGGATTTTGCACCTGGTACTTCATTTGAATTAACTCTTGACCCATATGTTTGGCAACTTCGGCGTCTGGAACCCGTGGAAGAAAATTACGTCACCCTCAAAATCGAAATTCTTATGAAACTTATGATGACCTGTTTAAAGTAAAAAGATTCCCCCGATACTTCTCAATTATACCTGAAAATGACTCAGACCTAACGAAACTCAACATGTTTAAAGTCAACAGTACCATCACTAGACTAATCGGACCTTGCGAAAAACTTTCTGAAGATTTTACCAACAAATCCTGGACTGTAGAAGTCAAAACGGAAGAACAAGGAAATAAACTCAAAACAATGACTACCTTACTATCTGAAAAAGTTAAAATTACTGAACATCAACGCTTCAATGAATCCCAGGGTGTCATCACATGTTCTCTTCTTAAAAACTATTCAGAGGAAGACATTGTGGATGGACTCTCAGAACACGGAGTTACAAAATGCCACAGAATCATCCGAAACGCCAAATCTACAAATCCAGAACCTACTGCAACCCTCATACTCACCTTCAATAACTCCAACCCCCCCCGACCGAATCAACATTCGCCCTGGACTGTCTGAACGAGTTCGCCCGTACATTCCCACACCAAGACGCTGCAGGAATTGTCAATAATTGTCGACGACTGATTCCGGTGTGCGAGAAGTGCAGTGAGGAGTGTGTGGGTGGACATATCTCCGAAACCTGCACAAACCCAGTTAACTGCTACCACTGTAAAGAACCACACACTGCAACTTCAAAATCCTGCTCCAAATACCTAATGGAAAAAGAAATACTTAACCGTAAAAACTAAAGAGCACCTCAGCTTCCAAGAGGCACGAGCCAGGGTGTCACTAACATTTAACCAATCCCACAGGACTTATGCATCTGCTTCTACAAACTACTCCGCACCTTCTATACCTATACCTTGCAGACAACCACCAATCAATACTTCAGTATCAACTGCCTCCTCTCCACCCGAAATATCTAATCCCATCATAATCTCAAACACCCCGAAGGATAACAACAATAACCAAACTACAAGCTCAACAGAATCCTCCAAAAATCATAATCATATCATGAAACGACAACTCAGTAATCTATCAAACCCTCCTCTCGAAAAAAACCTGAAACGATCAAAAATACCAACCCCAAAATCTACTCCATCCAAAAGACCGCCCCCAACAAAATATAAAACAGAACCAAATAATACCCATAATCATGGTAATAAATCCCATAATATAACGATAAATATAAAATCAGACAAATCAAGATATAAATAAGTAAAATGATGGTTGCCCTGGCTTCTCTATGCCACTGGAATATCCTTGGATATAGGGGTAACTACCATCACCTACGTACCTTGCTGTCAGATTCTCAAACCTCTATTATATGTTTACAAGAATCTCGACTACCCAATAATTTTTCAACAACCTGCCCCCGAGGTTTCACCATTTATAATAAAAGTGGACGTAACCCTGATGATGACTTTCTAGCGGAAGTCGGAGGGGCATCAATTGTCATCAAGAATTCTATTGCACATAGCCCTCTCACTCTCAGAACAAATCTTCAAGCTGTTGCCCTCCGATGCCATATCAACAAACTATATACCATCTGCAGTTTATATCTACCTCCAAATGGCCTTGTCCACATTTCCGATCTAGAAGACCTCATCTCTCAACTCCCCTCCCCCTTTCTGTTGCTGGGAGACCTCAATGCCTGGAGCCCTTTATGGGGTGACTATGTTCAAAACCAAAAAGGGAAACTTATTGAAAATCTCCTGTCACGCCATCCAATCAGTATCCTCAATAACGGCTCACCTACTCACTTTCATACCCAAACGAATTCATTTTCATGTATTGACTTGTCTATATGCTCCTCCGAAATTGTTCCAGATTTCGAGTGGAATGTATCGGATGACCTATATAATAGTGATCACTTTCCAATCTTCCTAACAACAAATAATAGCGAGCACTCAATACCATCCCGTTTCATCATCGAAAGAGCAGACTGGAGAAAATATAAAGAGCTAGCCATTCTCGATGCAGACCTACACAGTTTTCCAGACATAGACGAACTCCATTCCTTCATTGTACAAACAATCACAAGAGCAGCCACAAGATCCATTCCCAAAACCAGTGGAATATCTCGCACCAAATGTGTGCCGTGGTGGAATGCTGAACTAGAAAGAGCAAAATTAGAAAAGAACAGAGCTCTCAGACGCTTCTACCAATCTAAACTTAATGTTGACAAGATTCAATTCAATAGAGCAAGAGCAAAATTCAGATACCTAATAAAAACATCTCGAACCAATAGCTGGAGAGAGTACTGTTCCTCAATTAATGAAAATACCCCACTCCCAACAGTCTGGAAAAGAATACATAAAATCAGAGGGAAATATTCAACCATGAAACAACCAATACTTCATATCAATAACACCCTTGTAGCAGACCCAACAGACGTTGCCAACATATTTGGAGAAACCCTGAGCACAATATCAAAAGGATGCCAAAATGATTCATTTCTCCCTACTAAACGACGAACTGAAACCACTCCCATCCAATTCCCCATCAATAATACAGAAGACTATAATATCCCATTCAAACTAGATGAGCTCCATAATGCTTTGAAACTCAGCAACAATAGTGCTGCTGGCGAAGATGAAATAAAATACCCCATGATATGCAACCTCCCAGAGATCTCCCTATCATTCCTCCTTTCATTCTTCAACAAAATATGGTCAGAAAACTCATTTCCATCAGCATGGAGAATATCAATCACCATTCCATTTCACAAACCTGGTAAAGATAAACATGACCTCCAAAACGATAGACCAATTGCTCTAACTAGTTGCCTTTGCAAATTGATGGAGCGCATGGTCAACATCAGACTGGTCTATCACTTGGAAAGCAATAGATACCTTCACCAAACCAGTACGGATTACGAAACAATAGAAGCACAACTGATATACTAGCCCATATTGACACCTATATCAAAACAGCATTTGCCAGAGGAGAACACGTGGTCGCAGTGTTTTTCGATCTACAAAAAGCATATGATACAACCTGGAAACGTCATATCTTACAAACCCTCATAGATTTGAACTTGAAAGGCAACCTACCAAAATTCATCCAAAACTTCCTGTCCCACCGTCTTATCAAAGTTAAAATCAACAATACATTTTCAGATCCATTCCCTCAATATGAAGGCGTCCCCCAGGGGAGCGTTTTAAGCTGCTGCTTGTTTGCACTAGCAATCAATGGCATTCCATCCTGCCTACCCCATTATATAGAATCCTCTCTATACGTTGATGACTTTGCTATTTTTGCACGATCTGAGAGTCTCCCATCTGCCATACGTCGAGCACAATTAGCGGTCAAGAAAGCTTATAACTGGTCAACCTCCCACGGCTTCACTTTCTCCCACCAGAAAACTGTTGCAATGCATTTCACTCGCAAACGTGGTGCATTCCCCCCACTGGACCCCAAACTCAATACTAACAATATCCCTCAAGTTTCAGAAACCAAATTTCTTGGCATGATTTTAGACCCTAAACTCTCCTGGATACCCCATCTAAGATCCCTACGCACATCATGTCTTAAAAGCCTAGATCTATTAAAATGCTTCTCCCACTCGCATTGGGGAGCTGATAGAATAACACTATTGAGAATATATCGTGCCTTGGTAAGATCTAAATTAGATTACTCCTGCCAAATATACTCGTATGCTAACAAAACAGCTTTACGAATGTTAGACCCTATTCATCACCAAGGATTGCGACTATCTCTTGGAGCATTCCGTACCACAATAGTGGAGAGCCTATACAGTGAGGCAGGTGAACCATCATTATATTATCGGAGAGATAAATTATCACTGCAACTCTACTCTCGTATTCTGGCGATGCCCAACACTCCTGCTAACTCATCCCTCAACAATTGTTCAATTGATCCAATACTTCTAATAAAGCAAAGACTACCATCAACACTTGGCTTTAGAATTAGAAATAACCTTTTACCCAACCTCAATTTTCCTCTCCTTATCATGCCCGCACTTGCCTATAATATCCCTCCATACATGCTGGATCTACCACCGCTATGCCCTGGAATCACTTCTAACTCAAAATCAAGGACACCTGCACCTCAAATGAAAGCCCTATTCCAGGACCACATCACTGCTCATACTCGCGACTGCGCTGTCTACACCGACGGATCAAAAGATGGTAATGGTGTGGGCTTCGTTGTTGTCCTGGAAGAGAGAGTGATGAAGAAGAAGCTACTGGAACAGTCATCGATTTTTACTGCTGAACTGAAAGCCATTTTAACAGCATTAGCCATGGTTGTTGGACGTGGCAACCAATCTTTCACCATTTACAGTGACTCGCAAAGTGCCCTGGAATCCATCTGTGATGCATTCTCCAGACACCCTGTGGTTGAAGAGATTCATAGATGGTTGGCGATGATTCAACGATCAGGAAAAAGAGTCGACTTCTGCTGGGTTCCTGGACACGTCGGAGTGATCGGAAACGATCGTGCTGATGTGGCAGCGAGAGAGGCAAACTCCTGTCAAGGACTGATACCACCTGTACCATTGCCTCATAAAGACTATTACCCCTACTTTAACAACTATGTCCAAACTAAATGGTTACAGGAATGGCAAACCCTCCAAAACAACAAATTGCGTACTCTCAAGGATGATGTAAAGGTATGGTCCACAGCATGCAGAAAATCTCGGAGAGAAGAAATTGTTCTGGCCCGTTTACGAATGGGCCACACCAGAAGCACACACGAGTACCTACTGAAAGGTGAACCTCAACCATATTGTGAGGATTGCTTGATACCCCTTACTGTGACTCACATCTTGGTAGAATGCCCCAACTTCACTGACGGAAGACGAATACACTTTGGCAGAGATACCTCCCTTAAGTCAATTCTCAAAAATGATGAATCTAGCGTCCAGACTGTATTCAAATTTCTTCATTTTATAAGATATGACCTGTCTAAAATTTGATTATATTGTTACAAATGGAAAATTCAAACAAGTGGCGATAGCTTAATGTAATGTAAGTAGGTATGATAGATACTATTGTAACGCCCTGTACTCTACTCAATCAATGCCTCTCCTAAATTGTACATCCTATACTATACCATATAGCATGTATGACCTAAATGGTTAACGTGCAAGGTGAATGTGCCCTCACGGGCTTACTATTATTACGACAGAAGATGTGAAACTGACGGATGATTCGTAAATTACGCTAAAAATTATTTCTATAGGAAATTCAAATCTTTTCATTTAGTTGATATATTGAGAACTGTCGCCAGCTAATCTTTTTTCCTTTTGTTCACAGCCAGTAATACCACTGCCTGATAAAGTAGATGTTGTTACTGGGGAAGAGGAGGAGCAAGAACTCTACTGTCACAGGGCCAAACTATTCAGACTAGTAGACGGCGAGTGGAAGGAGAGAGGACTGGGAAATGTCAAATTGATGCTGCATGTAGCCAACAAGAAGGTTCGACTGCTGATGCGCAGAGAACAGATTCACAAGATTTGTCTCAATCACAACGTCACTAATGTAAGTCAAAACTAGTACCATCTAATGAACTTTGACCATTTTCTTGCTCAAATTACATAATGTATATGTAAAATCTTTCAATCGACAATAACCGACTCAATCAATTCTAAACTTAATTGATAATTCTAAGAAATACAATTAACTATCAGGTCAGTAGTAAGTATCTTATTACATGACTGATCGATCTAATATAGTAATAATATAATTTGTAGGAGTCTCTGATGTGGTCCAGTGTTTTGTAATAAAATAAAATAATTTGTAGCTAACATACAGTTGACATTCCTTCAAAGAGATGAAATTTTTATTGTGTATTGACTTGAATTTTAACTTTTATTTTTCAACCCCTTTCTTTGACGCAGGACATGGTGTTCAAACTCAAAGAAGACAAGTCGATGATGTGGGTAGCGCAAGACTTTTCTGAAGGAGAGGCCGTGAAGGAGACTTTCCTCATCAGATTCAAAACTCCTGAGATCTGTACTGAGTTCAAGGATTCCATAGAGAGAGTGCAGAATGGAGACTTCACTGTGTCCACTACTGTTGGAGAGTCGGGTGATGACGATAAGGCTGATCTTGCTAAGAAGCTCATGCTACCTCCTGATTTCTTCACCCTACCTCCTAAAGAATGCTCTGGATGCATTGGCTGCAAAGTGGATACTCTGCCTCCTTTCTTGGCTCCTCAGACACCTGATGATAATATTCTCCTAGACGCTAAGTCTGTTGGAGTCGAAATACCCATCTCTCAGAAATCCCTATTTGACAAGAAAGAGGGTGCCTCATCAAAAGTAATAGAGGGATCCACTACCAGTGGCTCTATTTTTGGTGGTGCTAAGGTTACTGAAGCATCTGGCTCAATATTTAGCAGTTTGAAAGGTACAGCAACAAGTAGCTCACCATCTGCTGGCATCTTTGGAGGAGCCACACCTTCTTCTGGTTCAATATTTGGAGTAGCCTCTTCTAAACCAGCAACTAGTTCTCTATTCGGAGGTGCGGCTCCGACAACTCCTTCCGGTGGTTCAATATTTGGTGGTGCTGGTGCAACCACTCCTTCCAGTGGCTCAATATTTGGTGGTGCAGGTGCTAATACACCTTCCAGTGGCTCAATATTCGGTGGTGCTGGTACAACCACGCCTGCCAGTGGTTCAATGTTCGGTGGTGCAGCTGCCACCACGCCTGCCAGTGGTTCAATGTTCGGTGG
Source organism: Caprella mutica (assembly GCA_947561585.1). NCBI lineage: Eukaryota > Metazoa > Arthropoda > Malacostraca > Amphipoda > Caprellidae > Caprella > Caprella mutica. The sequence continues at coordinate 334,196 of CANNZV010000426.1, forward strand.
TGCAGCTGCCACCACGCCTGCCAGTGGTTCAATGTTCGGTGGTGCTCCTGCAGCCACACCATCAATGTTTGGTGGTGCAGCTGCCACCACGCCTTCTGGTGGTTCTATGTTTGGTGGTGCTTCCGCATCCACGCCTTCTGGTGGTTCTATGTTTGGTGGTGCTTCCGCATCCACGCCTTCCAGTGGTTCAATATTCGGTGGTGGAATTGCCACTTCCAAATCTAGTGGTTCTATATTCGGGGGCGCAAGTACTACTCCACAGGCAGGATCTCTATTCGGAGGGGCAGCCTCCACTCCTTCTTCTGGAAGTTCACTGTTTGGAGGATCTAAAACCACACCATCCTTGTTTGGAGGTACTGCATCTAAATCTAACGGTGGTGATGACGGTATGTTGAGTTTCGGTGCTATGAAAGACTCTTCTGCAACTTCAGGATTCCCATCTAAAGACAGCAGCTTCAATGCATCAGCTTGGCAAGCCAAACCTGCCTTCTCTACCAAAACCATTGCCAAAATCAATTCCTCAACCAATGAGAGTCAAAACGAGAGTGATTTGGTAGAAGATGATGATCATGACCCACATTTTGAGCCTGTTGTCCCTCTGCCTGAATTGGTTGATGTCAAGACTGGTGAAGAAGGTTTGATTGAACTCTTCTGCTGCAGAAGTAAAGTCTACAGGTACGAGAATGCTAATAAAGAATGGAAAGAACGAGGCTTGGGCAATCTCAAGATACTCCTAGACCCCAGGAATAAAAACTTCCGTGTGCTGCAGCGCAGAGAGCAAGTTCACAAGCTGTCTGTTCACCATTACATAGTCAGAGGTCAGAAACTGACGTCTCTACAGGGCTCTGACGTTGCTTGGTGCTGGTTCGCTCAGGATTTCAGTGACAGCACCAGTGGTACTAGTGAACAGTTCGCAGCTAAGTTCAAAACGGTAGAGTTAGCTGGGGAGTTCAAGTGCAAGTTTGAAGAGTGTATCGATGTAGTAGAAAACCCTGAGCTGATGAATCAGTTTATTACTGCGCATGGAGGTGTGGTAATGGACACACCAGAAGATGTTCATGAAGATGAGGACTATGAAGATGATTCTACTTCTGATGATACTGAAGATGATGATGATGACTATGTCGAGAGTGACGTCATGTATGACTCCAGAGTGCACTTGGAAAAGCGGTGAGTACCTATTTCTAACTTCGACATTTGTATCTTTGATGGTTGCTATTAGCATAAAGCAAGTTATTTAGTTCTGGATTACACCATTGGAAAGAGCAGTATTATGGAAATAATCGGTGAAATATTTCACTGTTTTTCCTTTATTGTTGATGTGCCACCACCACCCTCCACGAGATTACCCCCTCGTGGGGGTGGTGAAGGAACGCCTCCTATTCCTAACCCCCCTAGAGCTCCTAACATACACACACGCCACAACAAACTCAACATACTACAACATAACATAAACGGTATACACAACAAGCACATGGAACTTAAATCACTCCTACACAAACACCACATCCACATCGCCACAATCCAGGAAACTAAACTAACACCTGCCAGATTAACACCAAACTTTCCTGGATACACAACACTTAGACTCGATCGGCTCACTCGAGGCGGCGGGGGCCTCATTACACTGATACATAAATCCATCCCGTTCACAAACACCACTGCCGAAACACACGCACGGATGCCACACGACCCCACACTTGAAATACAATCTACACGCATCCAAATTCACAAACATTCCTACAACATTTTCAACATATACATTCCCCCCACAGACTCATCACCCCCAGGATACCAACCCAATCTAAACTACATTAACACCATTAATAATTCATTTGTCCTGGGAGATTTTAACGCACATGACACTACTTGGCTCGCCACACAACATACTGACACAAGAGCTGACACCATAACAACACAACTAGACAACTATATAATCATGAACGACCCCCACACTCCCACACGCAAACCTTTTAACATCAACACACGACCCACATCACCTGACATAACCCTCCTCACCCCTGACATAGCCCTCCAGAGTTCATGGTCCGCACTCCATGAACTCAGTTCAGACCACCTTCCACTTCTCACCACATACATTTTAAGTACACCACTTGCCGCACAAAAACACAGACACACATTCACAAACTACAATAGAGCCAACTGGACAGACTTTTCAGCATCTGTGGATAATAACTTACACAACTTTGACATAAACACCTTCCCATCCATAGATGCTGCCACAAAACATCTCACTGACATCATCATTAACGCAGACAAACACTACATCCCTACAGGCAACATTAGACACTACAACCCCACATTCACACCATACATCAAACACCTGATACAAACACGCAAACACCTACGCTCACTCCCACCCACACAAGACACGACCACACGCATACAACACCTTAACACTGACATAAGTGCGGAGATTACTGCCCAACAAAAACACAAGTGGCAAAACACACTAGACACCATTAATTTCCGCACTGACGCAAACAAACTTTGGAAACTTGTCAAGGGACTCAACAACAAATACATGGACCAACCAAAAACACATGAGTCCCTCACACAAAACAACACTATACTCACTGACACACAACAGGCGAACGCTCTCAATAAGCACTATGCTTCCACAAGTAGGTTACCCACCCGTCCAGTAGATAGGATTATACTGCGTCGCCTGCACAAAACATGCACTCGAAAGCTCCTCACACCCCCCTTCACCCCGGCAATGGTTACCGAGGCCATCCGGGTTTCCAAGAACACTTCCTCCACAGGTCCTGATGGCATATCAAACAAACATCTAAAACATCTAGGGCCACTTGCCATCAGAGCCTTCACAGACATCTTCAATTTCTCACTTCAGAACAATAGTATACCCAACACCTGGAAACTTGCCAAAATCATCCCGATCCTGAAGCCCAACAAACCCCCCACAGAACTGGCCTCATACAGACCTATATCACTCCTTTCCACCCCATCCAAAATACTCGAGAGGCTAGTTCTAAACAACATTTCACCACACATCCCACTATGCCCCTCACAACACGGCTTCAGATCCCAACACTCCACAGCTACTCTTCTTACCCACCTCTCACAGACAACACTCGAAGGCTTGAACTCCAACAAACCTGCGGATAGGACAATTATAGCTGCCATAGACATTAGTAAAGCCTTCGACACGGTACCCAGACACCTACTAATTAACAAAATACTCAACACACACATCCACGACTCATATAAAAAATGGCTTGCCAATTATCTCTCAGGCCGCTCTGGCAAAACACTTTACAACGGCAAGTCCTCCAGAACACTTCACTACACTGACGGGGTACCGCAGGGCTCCGTACTCTCACCTACACTCTTCAACCTATACCTTCACGACCTCCCTACGCCAACACACACCTCGGTTTACACTCTTTCATACGCAGATGATGTCACCATCATCTCACAACATCCCAAACACGAGACCGCCGCCAACAATTTACAAACATACATCCACTCACTAGAAGACTGGCTAGAAACAAACAGATTAAAGGTCTCCGCAAACAAATCTTCTGTCACCTTAGTTACACCCTACACCCTTGAATACAGAACCCATCCAAACATTACACTCAACAACACTCCCCTTCCCATTAACAACACGCCGAAAATCCTTGGAGTTACACTCGACCGCGGCTGGACGTTCAAACACCACATAACCGACATTAACAACAGAGCCAAACAAAGACTGAACGTCCTCCGCGCACTCACTCACACAACTTACGGACACTCCAAGGAAGACTTCATCAGACCCATCCTCACCTACGCCCACACAGCCTGGTCACCTGACATATCCAACACCCACCTACAGACACTCCAAAAAACACAAAACACCGCACTCCGCATTGCCACCGGTTGTACACAAACAACACCCACACACCACCTACACACAGAAACACGAGTCCTACCTCTCACCTCACACATGGACATGAGGGGCACACATTTTTACACTTCTACACTAGACCCCTCACATCCCCTACACTACATGCAAACTGAGAGGAGGACACCACGCACACTACACATCACCCCCTCCACACACTACAGACACCTCTACACCACTCTCCCCCCCACACCCGACAACACTTCTCTTCACAAACACATACACACCACTTTCACACAAAGAGCTCTAGCTTCCTCACTTCCTAACAAACTCCTTGGGTCTAGGCCTCCAGCCATCGACCCTAATGAGTCGGCCATGTCTCGTCGTGATAGGGTCACCCTATCACGTCTGAGATGTGGCCACCATCCTTCTCTTCCTTACTACATGCACAGGATTGGGAGGTCGGGCTCTGATCGGTGCGACTTCTGCCAAGCCGACCAGGGCACGATCTCTCACATTCTCACACAATGTCCGTCACTACACCAACACAGGACTACACACAACATTCACTCACTGGAGCACCTTTGGACCCATCCTCAGGCAGTTATTAACTTCCTGAGTGATGCGGGTTTCCCTTAGGCCCACACACTCCCACACAGTGCCTCGGGTGGCTGAAACCCGGGGCGCCCCTGGCCGCCCCTCCGTCCCGGCGAGGATGTTGGGGAGGTCAAACAACAACAACAACAACGAGATTACTATTCAGTATATTACTATATGTTCTGAAATTTATATATATCTAGAATGTATATATCCAGATCCTCTTTTACCATGTATAGAAAAGGAAAACTGTTGAATTTACAACTGTTTATGGTCTAAATGGCTCTATCAATGTGGCTCTAAATGTTGGGTCATGTTAAACAAACTTCCAAATAGTTTTTATTTTTATAAATATTTACCATCATGAACTGTTTACAGAATTGGTGAGAACTGGGAAGTTTTGGGTGAAGAAGTGACTTTGCGTTTGTTGTGGGAGAGTGATGTTGATGGTACCCGAATGATGGCAACTGGTGAGGGGGAAGGCCTCTTACTGGACCACCTCATCACCGCCAGCATGAACTACCACGCAGATAACAACATCATCAGCTGGTCTGCTCTGGACCTCAGCACTAAACCTGCCTGCCAGGTATGTTCTTATGAATAAAAAATAAAGTAATCTGTATAGTATTTCGTCTATTATTCAGTTTTTCAAACTAGATCTGCTTTGATGAAGTATATTTTTGAAATATCTCTAAAGGTTGAAAATTGATTTGTAATAAGAATTGAAATTTGTGATGATGGATGGTAATGACAATCTCAATGTTTTCTTTATTAATCGGAAATATTTCTGTGCCTCTGTTTATTACCTAATTAACTTAAATCTTTTGAAAGTATAGAATCTTTATAATTTCAAAGAATTTATTCATATTCTTCTTAATAATATAACTTTTTTGTGCATTGTTTCCTAATCTATACTGGTTTTCAGGTGAAACTGCGTGTGAAGTTTAACAGTGATATCGAAACACATCAGTTCATGGAGAGTTTCGACGAGGCTAAGAGTATAGCAAACTTGGACACAAGTAAGTAACTAGAGTCTCCTAAGTTTTAATTTGCTGTCATGTACCTCTTATAGATAGCATTGTAAAAGATAGTTAGTTCCAAATTATCGGACGGTTATCGAAAGAACACAAGTTTAGAAGTTCGATGTGAAATAGCTTGTTCTGAAGCATCAAGAAAATCACCAGACACTAAACTAAACTTATCGGACGGTTCCACATCTTCTATGAATCTTGTAAGAAAGATATTTAAGTACTATTTATTATTATAGTATTCAACTTTTTTTAATTGTTAATTAGTTATCCTTGATACCTTCAGGTATCAAGGTTATCCCTTATTAGAATCATGTAGGTTATGCACAATGAAGCAGCTAAATCAGTCTAAATATTTTTTTGAATGCAACTAAATAATTGTGTTCCTCGCGTTACAGCTGATGCGCGCCAATTCGAGAGTTGTGACCCCAAACTAACGGAGGAGCTGCGCAAGATACTACCATCTAAGGTGTGAAAGAGTTACTTTGTGTGATCACAGTTAATTATTATCCACTGCCGTTATTCTTGTTGCTCTTGTATAAAATTCTTTGGATTATTTTCATTTACTTAGTTTTTGTATTTCGTGTATTGTTTAAAAATCAGTGTAATTACTTACATTTAAATTTTTGCCTAACCTAACCTTTGCTTCATTTTCATTTATATCAATCAATTGATTTCTTTTCAGGATGAAGACTGATGTGTAAAATAGAAGGATTTAGTAGATTTTTGGTGAGTTTTTGGAATACAACAGGTTGTATTACCGTCAATAACTATTGTGTGTTGGTTACATTATTTGTCCTGTATTGTTAGTAATGAGTTTTCTTTTTTCAGGCAAACGTGCTTTCGACATCTCATGAAATGTTTTCCACTGTACAAAAAACCTCTTTGACTACTCACTATTCAATGCAGTAGCAATTTCATATATAATAAACCATTGTTATATTTCTTCCTAAGGAAAGCTGTGAAATTTTACTTCAGATTCAACTAAATATATTCTATGGAAAAAAACTGTGATTGGATTATTTGTAGTACTAGAAGAGTATTGTATATTATTTTGATTAAGACATGATTTTGCATTCTTAGTGTTACTATTTAAGAGTTAAGTTAATATATGTAATTGATATGTGACTTACTGTGTGAGTATTGTAACCTAATAATCCAATATGGAATACCATTATTGTAATCTTAAACCTCCAATCTAGGTTATAGATATGCTATGTGAAATAAAACTTCCTCGTACCTTATTTTCATTTTCCAATTATTAAGGTTATATTCTCGTAATTTTCTTCTATTAGCTACGGCTCCTCTCAGTAAAATCAAATTGCCTAAAATGTATTTAAAAAAATCTCAATTTTTAATTGTACAACAAATTGTTCCATCCAATTGCACTATGTTATGTGACTGGTTCAACCAAACATGCACCGTTGTCAAAATACTGCAAGATGACCTCTATAAAAGACTTGTGTACTGCCAAGCCAACCCTATGCTCTAACCAAAGGTTCTCCTTCCCTTACGGTTGACTAATGATTTGTGTGTGTCTAAGCACTTCAATTAGAGAGATGGTGAACTATTATACCATCATGTCTCTTGCATCCTATCAACGACTAACAACAGAATTGTTTTGAAGGCTTTTGCTCATCTCTACAGAGCAGCTCATTTTGGATGGCGTCCTGCACTGTAGTTCTTACACGAGGGACCATGAAGACCTCTAGCATCAATATAACCCGAGGAAAATTCGAAGTATTTTTGTTATGAAGGGGTTGGAACAACCTGCAACCAATGATCACTAGGGATGTGACATTGTCCATATTGCATTTATGCAGTCATCTGCATATATTTCAAAAGCATATAATATGCACGTGTGCATATATGCTAACCTAGAAATATACACTTCTTGGTCAATTTTTAACATGTAAATGTCTAACCTATGCCGTTTTCTTCTGGGACCTCTGATTAGAAGACTTTCAACTGCGGAGCCAAATATATTTTTTCAAACTAATTATTAAAATTTAAAAAGTTTGTAGGTGGAATATTGCAACTACAAATGTACTTATTAATAAATTTATATGGTATTTAGTAAATATTTAAAAAAATTGATAAATAAATGAATAAAATTATTTTCGAGACTTTTACTACTCGAAAAATATGAAAGGTAATCGCTCGTAGGTATATAATTTACTAAAGTAATTCTGAACCCTAAAAACCCGCTTATTTACAAAATTCAAAAAATCTTCCATAACCTCCTAGAAAACAACATTCAAATAAACATTTTATGGATTCCAGGACACAGAAATATTCCTGGCAACGACATTGCTGACAAACAAGCTAAACTTGCTGCAAAAAGAAATTTAGAATTGATACTCTGTCCTTATACGGACTGGAATCAAACAATTAAGTCAAAGATAATGGAGAGATGGTCGACTAGCCGCAATTTTTACCCTCTCGGTAGAAGTTAATCGCCCATTTTTTGGCCTTTTCACAGAGCTGCAATAAAGCGATGGACAGTTAAAATGCCTTCTAAATACATAAACGTTCATAACTTTCCAATTTTCTCATGGATTCAAAAAATATTTCAGCAAGATACTAACATAGAAGCAATCTTCCAGTGACCAAAGTTTCACTACTGTACGATCAATATTATTAAAATTATTCACAAAATAGTGATCTGCAATAAAGCGATGGACGCAGTTTAGATGTTTGGGTCTTTCAGCTGCAGCAGTCTCTGCTACGGGTACATCCCTAGATCTTTGCATGTAGACTATATCAGCTTCAACTATTTTGCGCCCGAATTCTCAATCGCCGAGCTCCACTGCAGCATTATTATTAACTATTTGCATGCTGCACAAAATAACAACAGACACACTGTGTGGGGTGAATTGACGAAAACTGTTTTAGCGATATCTTCCCAAGTGAAACGGTAATCAAGCTGTCACAAGTGAACTGGTACGATAGGTATTAGGTAAACCGATAATTATATTTTAAGAACTGATAGCTGCTTGGGTGATTTTGTGTATCCTCTGTGGTGACAAAATGAAGCAACTGGTTGCTAAAAAGAACGAAGGACTTGATTTTACACTATATAAGTATAAAAAAAGTCCTATATCTCCTCACAGATTGTCATTCTATATTAAATATAGATTTATTTTTGTTGCATTATATGCGTGTACCAAATATTCCGTGTCACGAAAAAACATCGCATGCAGATATATATGGAAAAGATAACAGGGGACACATAAATAATAAACACTCAATGAGTGTTTGCATGGAAAAATCAGTTTCGCTGGATGGTATTGGTATTGCATCACGACTGAGAGCTATAAAAGGCTAGTGACATCATAGCTATGTACGACTTCTTTGTCTTGTCATGGTTTTAAATGATGGGGTATGACCAATAAGTATTTCACGTTGTTATGGGTAACATAGAGTATTAGGTTGGGGTGAAAGGATGAGAAGGCTTGTGTGACGTCACAACTTTTGTTCCTCATAAACACAGCTACTCATCAGCTGATCATGGTTTTGCTCAATTGTAATATATACTACAATAACGCAAAATTTGGTGATATATGTTCAGACTCTATTCCAGACATTCAAATAATAAATTCATCCCTAGGGTTATATTTTAATTTTAATACACAATCAAATTTTTATATAACTGTTTGATGCGGGCTTTCACATTTATATATCAATGATACTTTATTATATTGAGAATTTCTTCAGAAATATCATAATAACACGACTCAGTGAGTCGTATAATCTTTTTCTTATGGCTACTATCAAATTTTATTTACATTTATCCTTTTTATCTAAATTCCTTTTGTTGACATTCCTATCTATGCTTTCAGCTTTTCCTAATTCTGCTTGACTTTTGGCTGTTCATTTCAGTTCCCGCATATTAGACTTATTAGTTTGTAATGATGGTGAACACAAAGAAGGTTGTGTGTCAGTGATTCTGTGTATATTTATGTAAATAATTAGTATATATGTTATTTTCTAGTTATATTTTGAGTGCCTGTAGCCATGGGATTATGGATTCATACGATATATACTCTACTAGTCATCATATTGCCAAGAATTGACGGTAAGATTATCCATAACGAGAATGATAGGCCTACCTTCCTAATTAATTTCAGAACAAATTCAACTCTAATTTTATATTCTCTAACTCCAATTATAATTTATCTATATTGCATATTAATTTTGTAGCTAGTTATATGTTAAACTAATTTATACTTTCCTTAGTTTTCTTATAAATTATTTTCAAACATAGTTTGTACAAAATATTTAGTGTAGTAGTTACGGTGCCCGAGTGCCACTTATTTTGTAGGGTCTTCTTAGAATATCTTAACAATAACTCCTTCTCCAACTAAGCCCCAAGGTAGGTAGGTATGTACCTTCCTATCTTATATTTGTGATCTAAATTCTAACATATCTAATTCACCAAAGTTCCCAACAGACTTAGTTTAGTACTGTTAGCTACATGTACTTAAAATATATACCTATGAAGATTTTTTTTGGTTTTCATTAAAGATATTCATAATAATTATAAAATATGGTAAAATGATTAAAATCTCTTAGTGCCAAGTAAAGATAAAAGGTAATGGATCAGAAATTATTAAAATCAAATTAACCATGTCCATTTCATGTAAAGATTATAATGGACCAGAAATTAATTAGGTAAGTAAAGAAAAACATCTCAAGAGGTTTAGATAATCTTTAAAAACATATTTTATTATTGATCAGTTATTTAGATCAGTTAAAACTTATATTGTTAATTTGGATTATATATTTATTATTTAAATCCTTGAGTAAAATATGGTATCTATGAATAATGATTTATGATTTCAAAATATTATTATAATTCTAATTATTTCTATAATATTACCAATTCAACTAATTGGCAATTAAAGATAATGAATCCTGTCTGTTATCTTTACTTTTTCGGTTGTTCTATGATCCGTCTCGACGGTCTCGTTATAATTCTTAAGAAAATCTCGCTGAACTTTTTCAAAAAGCTGAAAATCCACCAACAATTTCCAACAATTTGACTGATCACCAACATTTCCCCAATTTAACCACCAAAAATTATTGGTAACATAGGAATAAAAAGCTAAAAATCCAATAACTTTGCTGAAATATTATTTTCAGAATCTCCTTCAGCTAAACTGCTGAACTTATGGACTTATGATAACATAAAATTTTACTCAATATCACCAGTCAGCTCAAATTTGTCTCATTTTTAGAATTTTAGAAAAATGCTCAATATTCTGCCCAGACTGTATTTCATGGTAAATTCCACAGACTTGTTGACGGAATTTTTCATTCAGAAAATAATATCCTGGCAAAGTCAGTATATTTTTAGCTATTTATTCCTATGTTACCATTTATTTTTGTTGGAAAATGTGGGAAAATGCTGGTGGATCAGCCGAATTTTTAGTGGATTTTTTCAGCTTTTTTGATGAAGTCAGTGAGATTTTGTGCACCAAATACAGACTGGTATTCTGCAGAGAAGATCTATAGTAACAAATGTTATAACAAAATTCAAAATTGTGCAAACAATCCTCAATTTCCTCTTACATTCGCATGTCTATTACTGAGAACAGAAGGGACTGAGAACACTTCACCAGTTCCTGCAGTCTTTGTTAGCAATAAGATATAAAATAACCTTTAAACATGATAGAGTAAAAATTTAATTGAGAGACGCATCATCTCTCATTTCAACAATTTTTCATTGTGATCGTAGATGATGTTTTGAAGCTGGCAGAGTGTTAGTCAATTTTGAGCCAAAATTTGATAGAAAAAAATCATTGCTAAGCCAATTTTGGCTAATTTTTAAAGATTTCAAGCAAAATTAACATGGTAGCATAGGGATTAATTCAATAGTTTATATACCTACTTATATACCTACTCTGAAATATGAATTGTAGGATTAAGAATTTCACTATATTGATATGCTCACTACATATTTGTACACATAGTACCACTACATTTTTTTGGTATTTTTACAAAAGAAATAATACATTAAATATACACATCAACCAATAAATAATAATTATATATTTATTTACATGATATGTATCATTTTTTTTCCTTAGAATGCTCTGACCTAAAAATATTGTAATTATTTTCATGATTATTTCAACCATCTGCTAGGAAAGACCTCAGAAGTAATAACCACAGGGAATGTCCAGATTGTAGGAAAAGGTAAAGAGTTCTCCAAGAGAACCCTTCTGTTCTCAGGAACATGCACTAAAGAGGAATTTAAGGAGTGTTGTATTGGGAGAATGAGTTGAAAATTTGAAATAGCAGCCTTTTGATCATAAAGTTATTACTTATGACACGCGATCAAACATTCATGATTTCATCCATCAGCTTTGACACCCCCTCAATTATAGCAACTTACTACTTACGTGCCATGTCATATCATTATGATGTCACATTTTATGACTTGCTAAAGCTAATGAAAAGATATATCATATGAAAATAACAAAATGGGAAAAATTTAAGTTACCTCTCATAACAATAACATATGCTATTAAAATCACAGTAAAAAAGAACTTTATTAATTTATTTATCTATACATATGCCAGCCTGCTAAAAACAGGAAAGTATTCTCTAAGAAATGCTTTATTTTGCTTTCTGTTAGAAAGAAATTAAGAACTGTTTTAACAGAAAATGTTAAGTGTCTCTATTTTTCAGTCTGATGGATATTTACAATTAATTTTCATTCCAATTCAGAATGAAATGAATTACTAATTAGACATTACTTGAAGTATGAACTTCAGACTAGCTTCCTCAGCTTGTATAATCAGTTGAATTGCTCTCAAAGAAAACTGTTTTCTCTCTGTAATTAACATGTAAACATAGGTATTAATTAGCATCTGTTGCAAAGAATCTTTAAAAAAATCATCAATTATGTCTGCCTATCTTAAATCAGTTGAAGAAGATGCACCCTATCTTGCTCTTTCCTTTATTTTATTTATTACCTCTTTTTAAATTTTATGAGCCACATTTTATAAATGATTTAATCCTTTCATGCCAATTTTTTCTGAGTTCATTATGACTAATAATAAAGTTATTTTACTAATATTTATGTATTTGCATCTTATTTTAATCTATTGATTTAGTGATTATATCAAACTTGTGATAGGACAATATTTTCCACCAGTCGTGTACATCACAGACTATTGGGACAATATGTATCAATAGAATTAGTGGGACATATTAGCCCATTTGGCGTGAAAGGATTTAATAACATACATATGCTATGAACCATTTAGCTATTATTTTTTTCTTCACTAATAATTATCTTCACAATCTTGCGGAAGGTTATATTTTCATCAGAATTTATTTATTTATATCTTGTTATTCGCTTAACTGAAAAAGTGTTCAACCAAATTACCTGTAATTTGATGAAACGATTGGTTCGTGTTCAGTGACCTGCTGCTAGAATTTTGGGAGTGACCTGGTCAAAGGTCAAGGTCATGGTCATTATAACTCAAAAAGTTTTGCACCATATTGCATGAAACTTGATGGGACGATTGGTCTATATACAGGAACCATTTTGTTATATTTTGGAGCGATTGGGTCAAAGATCAAGGTCAAGGTCATTTATAACTCATTGACTCAAAAAGTATTCAACCAAATTGTCTGAAATTTGATGAGACGATTGGACAATGTTCAGGAACCATCTGGTAAAGTTTTGGGAGCGATCTGGTCAAAGGTCAAGGTCATTTATAACTCAATAACTCAAAAAGTATTCAACCAAATTGCATGAAACTTGGTGGGACAATTGGTTATAATCTAGTAAGCAGTTTCTCAAATTTTGGTAGAGAACAGGTCAAAGCGGAGGCGAAGGTATGTACTCTACAGAGTGCACATAATCTAGTTTCCTATGAGAAGTACTTCACACTTTGATGTTTCATGACTAAGTATTAAAATACATTCATTGAATGGAAAAGTTTCTTCCTGTCAATCTATTTTGATATCCATAATTCAACATAATGTTTATAATACTTGTTCAAATATTTTGATCTGTCTGTTATTTGGAAGAGAAAAAGAGCATCAGGTAAATGATTCAATACTCTATATTAACAATTTAACATGTATCATGTTTAATTCTAACATTGATTTTCCTAACCATATATTAGAATGTTATTTACCAGTATAATCATAATTTTCAGATAAAAATATCTGTATGCCGTTGTGACCACTTTGGGTCCATTTTAATTCATTGGGATGCTGATAGTAATTACATTTTGTGATTTAATCATAAGCTACAGATGACAATTATAAATACTCATTATTCAACTATCATTATCATGACTGTTATATTGGTCTTTAAAAATGTATTTATCATAATAAATGATACCAAAGGGTTTATAATGTGGTTTGGCATGAAACAACAAATCTCGGATGGAATGGTTAAGATCAACTAAATAACTTATCAACTGAGCCCAGAATGAAATATCTAATTTCTTCCTGCTTATGAAAATGTATATTTGTCATTCCTCTGATCAACAGGTGCTTTTCTAAATAATTAAGAAGATATATCTAACCCAAAAAATTATAAAATCAGTACATTCTAAGCATACTTCATTAGGTCATACTTAAGAAAAGCTTGGGTTTTCATATTGTGTAATATGTTTGTATTCTACAGGGAAACCATCTGGGTGCTCTTCTATCGCAAATTCTATGTTTGGCTCTCTGCACACTCTCCTGGTTACTTTATAAAAATTGTTCTATTACTTCTATTAGAAAACTTCTTTTTCTCTGTGAGCCAAAATTCTCCAAGCTAACAAATGAAATAATATTTTTTGGACTAAATGCTCTGGAGTTTAACTCGTTGACTATGTTTGCTCAAAACGCAGTCTAGCCTAACTGACATTTCCAAAATTACAAGTTTACGTTATTGCTTGAATCTGCTTCTGCATCACATGTTCCATGATAGCGAGAGGAGCTGAGTATCTCTGTGTGTACCTATTGATGTTGTCTGTAAACAATTTAATTCATAATACATAATTTAATTTAACCTATTAATATTGGCTGTGTCACAATTTAATTTGGGTTCAAAATATTTACAGTGGTATATATTGTACCACTTTGTTTATCAGTATTACACATAGAGGTACAAATGTGTACCAATACGTAGTCGACGTGTTAAGTTCTTACTATTTTATTCTTGTACTACAAAGTCTGCTCAACTCTAACAGAGTAATCAATTTGTGAAATGAAATATGTAGACTAGTTGTTCCATAGTGTTCACTGCTCTGTATGCTGTAATTATCATGTAAACAGTAAAAGTTAAGAACATGAAGAGTACCTAATAATCTTTTGCTTACCTGCCTTGCTCAAAATCATGAAATATCTTAATTTGATATGAATACTGACTTAGTTTATTTCAGTAATTAGATATTCAACTTCATTCAAAGTGAGCTCTTTATATATTTGTCATCTACTCAGATAGTAGGTAACAAATACAAATTAGGGCTTGAAAAGGACCCCATACTTCACACAAAATTTTACCTAACATATTGCATTTTGTTTACCAAATTCTAGATTACATAAACTGAGATTTAATTATTTTCAGCTCAGACCAAGTTTAGCTCTATAGCTACTACATGTTATTTATTATGGTTGTCGTTAGCATAAAACTTTTATTCAGAATTGGCTATTTTAATTTTCATATAAAAATTCAAAAAGCATAATTTTATATTATCTACAAGCAGAGGTGGGCACAGTGCTGCTACTTGTAGCTCGCACTACAAGCGGCGCTTTTTTCTGTAGAGGCAGCGGTAGTGCTGCTACTTCTGGAATAATGTAGCGGCAGGGCTAGTGCTGCTACTTTTTTCAGAAGCGGTAGAGGTTTCTTTCTCTACAGTGCTGTCGCTTCTTTTAAAATAAAAATATTAAAGTTATTTGTCTTATCTAGGTACAAGTCTAATCAAGTGCGCTAATTTATAAGTTATAGATTCAGACAAATCTGCGAGGTGTGACCAACTGATGTTCAAACAATGATTCACAGTACCATCAACTGATGATATATAAAATACTGCCAGGTAATGTGAATATTTGATAATTCGTTGTGGATAATGGATAATTCCTTGCGGATAATTTGTTGTGGATAATTCCTCGCGGACAATTCGTCATGGATAATTCCTCGCGGACTATTTGTTGTGGATAATTCCTCGCAGACAATTTGTCGTGGATAATTCCTTGCGGACAATTTGTTGTGGATAATTCCTCGCAGACAATTTGTTGTGGATAATTCCTCGCGGACAATTTGTCGTGGATAATTCCTCGCGGACAATTTGTTGTGGATAATTCCTCGCTGACAATTTGTTGTGGATAATTCCTCGCGGACAATTCATTGTAGATAATTCCTCGCTGACAATACGTAGATGACAATTCGTTGCCATATTTCATATTAATAATTTGTTTCATATTTAATTTTGCCATTAAAGGCTACTTCACACATGACAGGGATCCGTCCGGAACGTCACCGGTCAGTGATTTTTTATCACTGAGGGGAGCCGGTACTGTGTGAATAGGTCCGTTTAAATTAAAGTAACAATATATCTTTTCACTGACTCTGAATCACTGAGAGGAGAGTGACGGAGACGGACCGATGACGTGCCGGACGGATCCCTGACATGTGTGAAGAAGTCTTTAATCGCCTTATTTTCCATTTCTTTCAAATTAATAAATGATACAATATATACAAAACTTGGTATCTACATTAAAACGATTTTTCTTATGAATTAGTAATCTTCCATTATTTTGAAATTTGATTATTCCACATTTCAAAATAAATTATTAAATATTTGAAATAAATAAAAATAATTAAATAGTAAAATGATATCAATACTTGGTAACAACAATACAAGTAATTTATATAAATTTTAAAATCTCAGATCAAACCAATTCAAAATATCTGGATGTAATTTGAAGAATTAAAAAATGGTATAAATCGTGTTGAATTTGATTTATAAATACCATTATAGGAAAAAAAAATTGTACTCGACAAATTGTCTGGATACGCTACACAACTTCTCAAGCTTTTGTTCAGATGCGTTTATTGCAATTTAATGGGTTTTACATAATAGTTTGCCTTGAAAATTTCAGGAAATATTCATCTAGTAACTTATAGAAAAGATTGAAAGTAATTTGAATATTATTTCGGATGTTACAATCATTTTACTAAAAGTTATTCATTTTCATGGGTAATTTAATTGATAATTTCAAGTTAATATCCAGTTAGATTTCCCTTTTTTCCACTACTTTCAAAACACGATTATCCAAAAAATCTGTCAATTTCTGAATTGTTTCAGACCTTATCGTCTTATAAGAGTCTTCAGTTTCCTTCCAGAGATCATCTTTCGACGAAACTGACATCCTTCCATATTCACACTCTGCTTCAGGATGGACTGAAGGTTTTCAATTGTGTTCAAATCGAGAGAGCCATTGGCCATACCATCAACTTGTCATTGACGAACTAACTCCTTGGGGAATTCACAATTACCTTAGCAGAGTGAGAAGAAGAGTTGTCACATTGTCATGTTTGAAAAAGACTTTTTTTAACACTGTAGGTTTCCTTTGCAGCCAATGAACAAATCCACGCTTCAAAAAGTTGATATGATTAGCAGAATTTGTTTACACTTCTTTTAGAATCCTGGTTGATCTGACCAGTTCATTTCTAATAGTCTCAGTCCAAATTACAACACCTTCACTCCCAACATGTCTTCGAATTCATTGGCGATGTGGTGAGCCATCAGTAAAGGCCATCGAGAGTGGCTTGCATTTTGTCTGTGAGGATTACTGTTTGCTAATCAGTCTTACGATATTTCCCTGCCCATAGTTACCTTGTGTGTATCCTTCGAAAGAGGCCCAGTAACAAGTGAAACATAAGAGGGGATTATGTAGTTTCAGTTTTCTACAGTGGTCAGTTTTTGTGGAATTTTCCACACCGATACTCTTAAAAACTTCATCACTGGTTTCTCTTTTGGGTTTCTCAATGGGTTCTCTTTTGATCAAGAACAAGTTATGTCTCATAGCTACTTTGTATTTGCTCTTATCCTTGCGTGTAATCTTCTTCAGTGGATCAGCAATTAATCTCTAGTCTTTACTGTACGTGACTGTGAATATGAAAAATTCAATTTTACAGCATATATCATAATTTTCTGAAAAGTAGAGCGCAGTAGTGCTGCCGCTACATTTCGCTGTAGTGGCGGCAGCAGCAGCTTCGCTGCTATTTTATGAAAATGTTGAAGTAGCGCTGCTACATTATGCAGCATGTAGCCGCCACTTTTGAAAGTAATGCTGCCCAATTCTATCAACAAGCATAACAATTAATAAAGTTCTTTTTGGAAAAGTGAAATTAGTAAACTGAAAAATTAAATAGCTTCTTTAATTGTCTGTATCTAACAAATTCTGTATTGCTTCAATCAATGCTGCTTGTTTCTCATCATTTTGCTGCTGTTAATTTGATGGTTAATTTTAAATCTATACCAGGTTTAATTCACAGTTGCAAATTCGTTTTTGTTTGTTCTCACAAGTATATTGTGAGCCACTTGTTTTGAATGTCATCTAGGTAGGTATGGTTAAATACTTGATGCTTGGGGTGAAGGTAGAAACAGTACAATCATGTTACGTAAACTTTTATTAATCCACTTAGGCAATCATTGACAGTTTGCACGAAGGCCTGACATGAAGCATTTTTATAAAATTCAAATAGGAAATATAAACAAAGGCTGTACTATCTTATTATTCAGCATTAGATTAGTATATTCATATGTTTGTTACAAACTGAGTAGCTACAATTTGATAGCTACATAAAATATAACCCATTTCGTTATTTTCTGATTAATAATCCTAAAGTCTGCAGTGTTATGTAATAATTTCCTTTTCCCCTAAGCCTAGAGCTTGAAGTCTGTCACTTCTATTTTCTTATTCGTCTGTACATTTTAATCTGCCCACTTACATAATTATGTTAATAATGACATCAAGTAGCTTCATTGCTTATAATAGAGCTGCAAACACTGTAATAGTCTTTTGAAATTTGTTATTTTCCTAATATTTCTATGGCATTAATGTACGATTAAGTGTAATGCTGAAACTGACAAATTATCAGTCAGTGCCGCATTATTGATAATTTAAGAAAAATCTCCGAATTTTTATTATTTAATTGATGGTATCATGAATACCTAATAAAATATGAACTATAATTATTATATCGTTTCCTCGTATATGAACGATAATTCGTAACTTATAACCTACGACAGATTTCCTCGATACTAATTAGTGCAATGAATTGAAAATGTATATGAAATTTAGGTACGTGCTTCCTTTTGAATGGAAGGAAGTGGTGATTGTTTTAGCCGCATGTGCGTAATGTCACCAGTGTGTAAGTAGAGACAATGCACTATTACCGGTAGAGCTTGGTGCGTGATATGGTTCACTTGCCTCAGCTGTTCTGCACGTACACACGCACACGCATCAACCTAATGTCAAAGTCACTCTATTAAACGCAACTATGTTAACTGAATAACTTATAAGGTAGCTCTCACTGTAATAAGCTTAGACTCTGCTTATGTAGAAATGAATACGCTAGCTATCTAGTATATGATATAATATTGATGTCAACGTTAATCAATAACTTGTATATCATTTACACTGTAATTAACTAATTATCTCACCATTCTGTTGTAGTTGACTTGATATGCTGCAGGTAGGATTCGATTACGTTAAACATAGTGAATTCTTTTCTGTCCTAATTTTTGATAAAGGTAAACTTTTCACCTCTCCAGTCAAAATAAGAGGGTATACTTTCTCCCGCAGTGTAGAATTTAAATGTGTATTTTATGTTGTTTTTAAAGTACATAAACTTTCCCATCGCCATCGTATAGAATATAGAGGATGCTCTGTATATAATGCTTTTAAGTTTTTAACAAGAAAATGCAATTTTCGTTATCAATGCAATCATCAATTCCTACTGCATATCTGAAATCAATAAATGTGTTGGTAATATCATTATCTTCCTTGCATCATTCCTCACAACTCATTTTGTTCGTTATTAACTAGTAATGCAACATTAGCTTTGAGAATTAGGGGGTAATTCACTAGGTACAGTTTCTGTGCAATATTGTTAGAGAAGTTATAGATAAATAAGTTATTCACTGTGGAAAGCATTAATAAAACTGATAAGGAACTGTATAGATATAGGTTAATTAATCATTTTACCAACTTCGTTTATTTTCTGATAGGCTTATTTCCTATTTGTAAGTTTAAATACCTATTTATTTTTAGTGCCATTATTAATAGCAATGCAGGTTGTTTTACCGTGCACATGTACGCACTAACGCACACGTGCATTTGACCTTAAACTGCATTGTCGGTAGCTTGGGTAAACAGGAAGGTGAAGTACTACCACGTCAATAAAGTGCGGAATGTTGGTAATCACTCTGTACAATAGACCTTATTGATTCCTAGTTTTTTTTAAAGTGATTTTAGTGTTAATTTGAATTGGGTACATTTTCTTTCTGGATAATTTTAATTTACTGCTACCATTACCATAGTATTTTTAAATTACCTATAAGGTATACAACAATAAATATCCTTGCTCATTAATAAAATCTATCCAATACTAATTTCATTGCGATCAGTCTATCTGATTATTTTCAGCCCTGTTATTTGACTTTGTATTGCCAATTCGTCTGGTAAGCTTATTAAACAGCAACCCCATGGACCTAAACTAAAAACTGTCTAATGTGGGAAAGAGTGTGGCTTAATGTTCTTGCCGAGTAACGCTACTTGCAGTCTTAGAGGATAGCGCTAGGGTTATGATCTTCAGCTACGAGGTCTGAGATTTTGTGTTAGGTAGACTTCTTTTACTATCACCTCTTCCTCTTCCAACCGTGAGTGCAGCCACCGGTGCTTGTGTCCATTTTCGTTACATTCCTTGGTAAGTGACTGCATTCACGGAGTAGCTTTTTTGCATCCAAAGAAGGTGACTTTGTACATGTGGCTTTTTACTTTCCGTTTTTCGAGTCCCTTGTATCTAATTCCCTTTAGACAGCTGTAATAGGACGCTGCGAAGATAGTCCTGTCTTCTACTTCAAAGTTCAAAACAGATGTTACAAGTATTTTGTAGAACAATGATTAACTCCTCAGTAAATCTGATGCATTTAACTATAAGTACATCTGGTGCATTTAACTATAAGTACATCTGGTGCATTTAACTATAAGTACATCTGGTGCATTTAACTATAAGTACATCTGGTGCATTTAACTATAAGTACATCTGGCACATTTAACTATAAGTACATCTGGTACATTTAACTATAAGTACATCTGGTGCATTTAACTATAAGTTCATCTGGTGCATTTAACTATAAGTACATCTGGTGCATTTAACTATAAGTACATCTGGTGCATTTAACTATAAGTACATCTGGTGCATTTAACTATAAGTACATCTGGTACATTTAACTATAAGTACATCTGGTACATTTAACTATAAGTACATCTGGTACATTTAACTATAAGTACATCTGGTGCATTTAACTATAAGTACATCTGGTGCATTTAACTATAAGTACATCTGGTGCATTTAACTATAAGTACATCTGGTACATTTAACTATAAGTACATCTGGTGCATTTAACTATAAGTACATCTGGTGCATTTAACTATAAGTACATCTGGTGCATTTAACTATAAGTTCATCTGGTGCATTTAACTATAAGTACATCTGGTGCATTTAACTATAAGTACATCTGGTGCATTTAACTATAAGTACATCTGGTGCATTTAACTATAAGTACATCTGGTGCATTTAACTATAAGTACATCTGGTGCATTTAACTATAAGTACATCTGGTGCATTTAACTATAAGTACATCTGGTGCATTTAACTATAAGTACATCTGGTGCATTTAACTATAAGTTCATCTGGTGCATTTAACTATAAGTACATCTGGTGCATTTAACTATAAGTACATCTGGTGCATTTAACTATAAGTACATCTGGTGCATTTAACTATAAGTACATCTGGTACATTTAACTATAAGTACATCTGGTACATTTAACTATAAGTACATCTGGTGCATTTAACTATAAGTACATCTGGTGCATTTAACTATAAGTACATCTGGTGCATTTAACTATAAGTACATCTGGTGCATTTAACTATAAGTACATCTGGTGCATTTAACTATAAGTACATCTGGTGCATTTAACTATAAGTACATCTGGTGCATTTAACTATAAGTACATCTGGTACATTTAACTATAAGTACATCTGGTACATTTAACTATAAGTACATCTGGTGCATTTAACTATAAGTACATCTGGTGCATTTAACTATAAGTACATCTGGTGCATTTAACTATAAGTACATCTGGTGCATTTAACTATAAGTACATCTGGTGCATTTAACTATAAGTACATCTGGTGCATTTAACTATAAGTACATCTGGTGCATTTAACTATAAGTACATCTGGTGCATTTAACTATAAGTACATCTGGTGCATTTAACTATAAGTACATCTGGTGCATTTAACTATAAGTACATCTGGTGCATTTAACTATAAGTACATCTGGTGCATTTAACTATAAGTTCATCTGGTGCATTTAACTATAAGTTCATCTGGTGCATTTAACTATAAGTACATCTGGTGCATTTAACTATAAGTACATCTGGTGCATTTAACTATAAGTACATCTGGTGCATTTAACTATAAGTACATCTGGTGCATTTAACTATAAGTACATCTGGTGCATTTAACTATAAGTACATCTGGTGCATTTAACTATAAGTACATCTGGTACATTTAACTATAAGTACATCTGGTACATATAATACACATACCTATAACTCAGTACATCTGGTACATATAATACACATACCTATAACTCAGTACCTCTGGTACATATAATACACATACCTATAACTCAGTACATCTGGTACATATAATACACATACCTATAACTCAGTACATCTGGTACATATAATACACATACCTATAACTCAGTACATCTGGTACATATAATACACATACCTATAACTCAGTACATCTGGTACATATAATACACATACCTATAACTCAGTACATCTCTCAGACGTGTTAGTTTATTTCTCCTCTTCGTTACCATTCACATCAACCCAATAGTTTGTTTAGAGTCTTTTCTACGAAAAGCAATCGATGCAATGTGTCTGTTACTCTAATGCACACAACTCTAACACTATCTCTCTATTCAGATGTTAGTGCTGTAGTAATTATCTTTCGAATGCAATTATTGTGAAATGTTTTATTTTCATATATGATGAATATTATTAGCTGAGACGAACCCAGCAGCTCTGTAACTGATAGTTGATTGTTGTTGTCGTCGTTGCGACTCATATAGGGTTACTTTAATGTTCCTGGAATTCGGTAGCGGAATTCGACATATCTTTACCCATGATTCACCAGAATGGGGGAGAAATTTACTATATTTAATTGATATTTTCTCCCGATTCGTTTCTTTCACTTATTGACTTATTGAAACTTATTGAAAAAATAGTTACATTCTATTTCTCTAAATAGCTAAATCCAATTTTTTTGTAAGTTCAATATTAATACATGCATCCATTAAATTGGAAAGAATTTGAGATATTTAAATATTAAACGGTTCTTCCCGTTTTTATATCTCTAATTTGTTAACTTAGTCTCAAATTTTATTAGCTACTTCCTATAGTTATAAAAAAGTTCACTCATTCAAGACCATGGACGTTTCTAATAGTAAAACTGACACTGTCTTTTTTCTGAGTACAGCTTTTCTTTTTGTATTCATCCATTTTGTTGTAATTTTGTTGGTAACAGTGTAATCTAAGCTGTGACTGTATTTGTCACTCTTCAAAGCACTGGTACAGTTGTCAGTTGTTACTCACCTCTGCATGCTGCACCTCACGCACTACTTTAAGTGGAGTGTACCTGTGCAAATGTTTTCCCTATTGGTGTGCAGAAATGCATAGTTACTTCCTATTATCAATCTAATATAAAGTACAGCACTCACTCTAACGTTTGATTAGCAATTACCTGCAGAAAATATCAATTCAAAGAAGGAAAGCCTGTAATATGATTTGCGTTGATTTAATTTATAGCTTTTAATAGTCACAATATTGCTGAGAAATTACTGTGAAGTCTTCAGTTAGTTAATGCATCTTTATAATATAGACTTTATCAAGTTTATTTACTAATTGCTTTCGTGTCACATGTAGAACAAAACGAAAATGTTACCTGAAAAAGGGACTAGTATGTTGATTTATATGTCTATATTGTTTTTACCAATTTATTCATACATTTTATTGTACCTTCTATATTGTCAATGTTCTATTTATTTTCAATATATTTCATTTAGTGTTTTCCCCATTTCCGTACTAGTTTCTCTAACAGTACAGTCTCTGGTTGCTGTAATGGTTAAGGAAGTCGAGGTGAAGGGTATCGAACAACACGGAGTAGCTACACTGCATACATGAGCACTAAAAATAACACTAATTAACTCATTGATTGTACTTATAATATTCGATTTGTTATGTTTAATATAATTAACACTGAGTAACTTTTCTCTGTACTTGAGCACTGAGTAACTTTTCTCTGTACATGAGCACTGAGTAACTTTTCTCTGTACTTGAGCACTGAGTAACTTTTCTCTGTACATGAGCACTGAGTAACTTTTCTCTGTACTTGAGCACTGAGTAACTTTTCTCTGTACATGAGCACTGAGTAACTTTTCTCTGTACATGAGCACTGAGTAACTTTTCTCTGTACTTGAGCACTGAGTAACTTTTCTCTGTACATGAGCACTGAGTAACTTTTCTCTGTACTTGAGCACTGAGTAACTTTTCTCTATACATGAGCACTGAGTAACTTTTCTCTGTACATGAGCACTGAGTAACTTTTCTCTGTACATGAGCACTGAGTAACTTTTCTCTGTACATGAGCACTGAGTAACTTTTCTCTGTACATGAGCACTGAGTAACTTTTCTCTGTACATGAGCACTGAGTAACTTTTCTCTGTACATGAGTACTGAGTAACTTTTCTCTGTACATGAGTACTGAGTAACTTTTCTCTGTACATGAGCACTGAGTAACTTTTCTCTGTTCATGAGCATGGAATAAATTCTACAGTTAAGTTTTTACACTATATTTCTTCGTGGTATAATAACCAATTAAAATAACTATCTGTAAGTCACTATTATTTACCAGTCCTATTTATGGTATTAACTTTTATCATTTGGTCTTTTCTAATTACATTAATTCCGCTCTAATGATCTGTATCAGAGCGTACAAGGTCGGAGTTAGCTTTAAATTAACTACCTAGTGAACCATCACCTGACAATAAGTGAATTAAGGTGTACCTCTCAACACTATCTACACTAAATAGATCATCTAATTTAACTCACTTGTCGGTTACATATTTAATAAGTCATTGGTTGTGTGGGACTAGAGTTCATAGCTCTGCCCCATGAATATAGTTTGAGTTTTTCTTTGCGGTACTAACCCCAAGGCTCTATCCTGAAGCTGTCTGTGGTGAATGGAAGAGAAGGGATGGCCCAAATTTTTTATGTATTTCATTTTTAGTATTTTACCATGTTTATCATTTTTCTAACGCTACTTGCAGTTTTAGAGGATAGCGCTAGGGTTATGCTCTACAACTACGAGGTCTTAGATTCTGTGTTAGGTAGACACTAGACTCGTAGGCTTCATTTACTATCAACTCTTCATTTTCCTCTTCTATTCGTTAGTGTAGCTACATATGCTTGTGTCTCTTTGCGTCACATTCCTTGGTAAGTAACAGCATTCACGAAGTAACTTTTCTGCATTCATGATCATTGTCACCGACTATAGCTACTGCATGGCTGGTGACTGTAGCTACTGCATTGCTGGTGACTGTAGCAACTGCATTGCTGGTGACTGTAGCTACTGCATTGCTGGTGACTGTAGCAACTGCATTGCTGGTGACTGTAGCTACTGCATGGCTGGTGACTGTATCTACTGCATTGATGGTGACTGTAGCTACTGCATTGATGGTGACTGTATCTACTGCATTGATGGTGACTGTAGCTTCATTTATTTGCGTATTACAACCTCTGTTTCAATATTCAGTTTGTAGGTCAAGTACAAATACACTCTGTACACACTTTTTCTAATGAATTAAAACAGGAAAAGCTGCTTAGAGTCACTTGTGCTAGTTAACCTATAGGCCCTTGTGCTAGTGCTTGTCACGTTGTTGCTTCTTCTATAGTCACTTGTACCAGTGCTTGGTCACTTGTACCAGTGCTTGGCCACTTGTACCAGTGCTTGGTCTCTAGTCACTAGTATCAGTGTTTTATTTCATTCTAATACGTGCTAATCATTTTAACATTCATTACCATTTATTATAATCTTTAGATCCTTCAGATCACACATAAATACTCATGGCTGATCGTGGTTCTTTAGTGAATAAATTCTCCAGTGATTGTCTTTACTGCTTTGTATTATTGATTATATTCTCCAAATGGTTAATCTTCCTAACTGAATTAGTTTGCTATTTGAGTTAATTCCTTGAATTCTTCGCGTAGCTAGTTAGTGCTTTTTTGTGATTTGAGGAAGTGGTACTACCACCCCACTCTCTTGACCTTCACCACTCAAAAAAGCTACACTACGTGTTTGAGGTGGTAAAGCAAGTAAAGTGTTCGGTTAAGCACCTTACAGGAAGTACATTAAGTACATGCTAAGCACAAACACTTTTTGCACCGCTTTCCATCACTTACTCTTCATTTCCCTCTTAGTCAATTTGAGACATCTTTCTATTCTAGTTGTATATTTATTAGTGTTTGGATAAGTAAGTAGTTGTCTTATTTACAGCATTACGTATGGAGTTAGCTAGATAGCTTTAACGTGTTCATGAGCACTGAATATAACTAACTAAGTTGCTCTCCATAATGGCTACAAAAGTAAAAATTACATTCTGTCATTTCTAACTAAGACAGAGATCTATTTTAATATTAGAACTTAATTAGAATAATTGTGAATTCTTTCATATTTTGTAGTAATTAGAAACATAGTAGAAATATCTTCCTTAATTTGCTTGTATTATTCTACATCAGATGTTCGTATCCCATTGCTTTGCATCCCTGTTCTCATAGCTGTATCCCGCACATCAGCTGTTCGTATCCCATTGGTTTGCATCCCTGTTCTCGTAGCTGCATCCCTCGCATCAGCTGTTCGTATCCCATTGGTTTGCATCCCTGTTCTCGTAGCTGCATCCCTCACATCAGTTGTTCGTGTCCAATTGGTTTGCATCCCTGTTCTCGTAGCTGCATCCCTCCATCAGCTGTTCGTATCCCATTGGTTTGCATCCCTGTTCTCGTAGCTGCATCCCTCACATCAGCTGTTCGTATCCCATTGGTTTGCATCCCTGTTCTCGTAGCTGCATCCCTCACATCAGCTGTTCGTGTCCCATTGGTTTGCATCCCTGTTCTCATAGCTGCATCCCTCACATCAGCTGTTCGTATCCCTTTTCTCAGCTTTAACGTGCTGTAACCCTCTTCCAAGAATTGCAAACGATTTCTGTGTGCGTATTTGTGTGTATGTACGTATGTGCGTTCTACAGTGCCTTTACATGTCGAAAAGAGAGTATAGTTAATTCTAAGGAATTTTTAGTATTTAACTTGCATTGAATTCCTCACTTTAAAGGTACGCAAGATGTTACTTATATTATAATATTGTGTACCATATAGTGAGTAGATGGACTAAGTCTGAACTCTTCAGTCGTTATTTCTCTCTGTACATTGTCTCGTGTCTTTAGTGCTATAGTGTGTTTGCTATTTCTCAGTTCACTAGCACTGACATGTCTAGCATGTTCCTTTGTACCATTCATTACACTGACATGTGTAATTGTAACAGAAAAACATGGCGTGATTGAGACGAATCGTTTGGTGAGGAGTAGTGTGCTCCATATCGCCTCTAGCACATATTATAATGGCAATAACTTTACCTAGCCACACTGTGCATTACTTGCTATTAACTAACTAGAAAAACACTGAGGATGTTAGTAAGAAATACACAAAGAAAACTTTATCAATAAATGCTCAGGTGAAAGGGGTGCACGGTAATGTGACAAAAACCTCTATTGAAGTGACTACACGGCACACTGTGAATGTGTGACTGCACGGCACACTGTGAATGTGTGACTACACGGCACACTGTGAATGTGTGACTGCACGGCACACTGTGAATGTGTGACTACACGGCACACTGTGAATGTGTGACTACACGGCACACTGTGAATGTGTGACTGCACGGCACACAGTGAATGTGTGTGACTACACGGCACACTGTGAATGTGTGTGACTACACGGCACACTGTGAATGTGTGTGACTACACGGCACACTGTGAATGTGTGTGACTACACGGCACACTGTGAATGTGTGTGACTACACGGCACACTGTGAATGTGTGTGACTACACGGCACACTGTGAATGTGTGACTACACGGCACACTGTGAATGTGTGACTGCACGGCACACTGTGAATGTGTGACTACACGGCACACTGTGAATGTGTGACTACACGGCACACTGTGAATGTGTGACTACACGGCACACTGTGAATGTGTGACTACACGGCACACTGTGAATGTGTGACTACACGGCACACTGTGAATGTGTGACTACACGGCACACTGTGAATGTGTGACTACACGGCACACTGTGAATGTGTGACTACACGGCACACTGTGAATGTGTGACTACACGGCACACTGTGAATGTGTGTGACTACACGGCACACTGTGAATGTGTGTGACTACACGGCACACTGTGAATGTGTGTGACTACACGGCACACTGTGAATGTGTGTGACTACACGGCACACTGTGAGTGTGTGTGACTACACGGCACACTGTGAGTGTGTGTGACTACACGGCACACTGTGAGTGTGTGTGACTACACGGCACACTGTGAATGTGTGTGACTACACGGCACACTGTGAATGTGTGTGACTACACGGCACACTGTGAGTGTGTGTGACTACACGGCACACTGTGAGTGTGTGTGACTACACGGCACACTGTGAGTGTGTGTGACTACACGGCACACTGTGAGTGTGTGTGACTACACGGCACACTGTGAGTGTGTGTGACTACACGGCACACTGTGGGTGTGTGTGACTACACGGCACACTGTGAATGTGTGTGACTACACGGCACACTGTGAGTGTGATTGTGACTACACGGCACACTGTGAGTGTGATTGTGACTACACGGCACACTGTGAGTGTGATTGTGACTACACGGCACACTGTGAGTGTGATTGTGACTGAAAAAGAGCTTCACCATCAGACATGAACGGGTGGCGCATCAGCGTGGCTTCGACTGGCGGATGGACCAGTTGGAACTTCATCTCAGGAAATCTCAGGTGTGTGTGACTGCGCGGCACACTGTGAGTGTGTATGACTGCGCGGCACACTGTGAGTGTGTGTGACTGCGCGGCACACTGTGAGTGTGTGTGACTGCGCGGCACACTGTGAGTGAGTGACTACACGGCACACTGGCAGTATATTTTAACTGTGTATTTATTTTAATCACTCTTAACTATGTCAAACATTCCATATGTTATACAGTAGGTGTACAATTTATTTAATTAGCTAATGGCTGTACTATTGACACTATATTGTATTTATGTCTCCCTGTGTAGGTGTGTTAGTTAGTTTGTACTCTTTATTTACAATAACATTGCAGCATGAGGCAAAGAGAGACACTCTTCATCTTTGTCACTCTTTACTCACTCTTCTCTAGTCTCATTCACCCTAACATGCTTCATCTTACTTTTCATCTCGGTTATCATCCCCCCATTCTCTTTCACTTTAATCACTGCTTACCTTTTCTAATCTCCGTAATTTCCCGTTGCATGTCCCTCCATTCATTATTCTTTGTTTACCCCCCCCCCCCCTCTCTTTGAGCCCCCCATACCCTATTGATTTATTCGATACCCCTGAGTACAGTGGTGCTGATGCTGTCACTCTGCCTCTCCATGCTATTGCTACGGCACACTCTGCTCTCACTGTGGTCAGTGCTAAATAGCTAGCACTTTGCTAATTACTCACATTGGTCTATAATGAGGCTATCATTGAATGTTCCTGACTTTTAACTCCTTTGTTATGGTCTGTGGAGAGTGAAGATGCTACACTCTGCCAAAAGACACTAGTAGTAATTATCATTCATTATTATACCATCCACTCTGATTTATTGTTGTTTACTCTGATTTATTGTTATTTACCGTGATTTATTGTTATTTACCGTGATTTATTGTTATTTACTGTTATTTATTGTTATTTACTCTGATTTATCATTACTATATACTATGATTTTTCATTCTATTATAAAGCAGATTAAGTTAAGGAAACGTTTATATCTATATTAATATATGTAATATATTCTGTCACTCTTTTACGTTTTTTAACTATAGGGTAACTTACGAATTATCGGTCATATCCACATCTTCAGTCATATGAGAAGAAACGATATAATAATAATTTAAATACAATGATAATTATTATGTTGCTTTTTCTTATGATCGAAGATGTGTAACTAACTGATAAATCGTAACCTACCCTATGTCATAACATTTCCCTCTGTCATTTCCAGGTAACTTTTTTTCTCATGTGTGTAGGTCTAGTTTCTCTTCAGTAGGCATCGTTCTTAGCTACCTGCTTTACCCTTTGGTTCATCACCGCAGAGAAGCTACTCACCTTTCCATCTAAATATAACATAACGGAGTATTTCTGTACTTCTACTGCTTGAACATCAACTACTGCAACCTGTATCATAATAGAGAACTCTAGATAAAGGCATATGGCACTTTGTTATTGCAATATGCGGTGCCAGTTCTTAACATATGTTCTAGCACTCTTTTTGAGACTATTATGAAGTATTATACTCTGTACTACCCTCACTCACTCACACCAGTCTATTGAAAAGTAAACATAACTAATAGGCAAGTAACTTCCTAATCATTCAATATACAATTTGTGATTCAAAGTGAGGTGTATTAATTAGCGTGATTAGTTGATGCTTTTTATAGTTACACCTGTCCATTGCAACGTCTGTAACTATGCAGGGGATATAGTGAGAGGGGTATAGTACTATACAGGGGGTATAGTGACAGAATTATAGTACTATACAGGGGGTAATGTACCCCCCCCCCTGTACGCTTTCCATGTATAGTTTGTAAATGAATGAAGAGTTATCTTTTTTCCTGTACAGTTATCGTTTTTTCCTGTACAGTTATCTTTTTTCCTGTACAGTTATCGTTTTCTCCTGTACAGTTATCTTTTCTCCTGTACAGTTATCGTTTTCTCTTGTACAGTTATCGTTTTCTCCTGTACAGTTATCGTTTTCTCCTGTACAGTTATCGTTTTCTCCTGTACAGTTATCGTTTTCTCCTGTACAGTTATCGTTTTCTCTTGTACAGTTATCGTTTTCTCCTGTACAGTTATCGTTTTCTCCTGTACAGTTATCGTTTTCTCCTGTACAGTTATCGTTTTCTCCTGTACAGTTATCGTTTTCTCCTGTACAGTTATCGTTTTCTCTTGTACAGTTATCGTTTTCTCCTGTACAGTTATCGTTTTCTCTTGTACAGTTATCGTTTTCTCCTGTACAGTTATCTTTTCTCCTGTACAGTTATCTTTTCTCCTGTACAGTTATCTTCTACTCAGAATAGATTGTGAGTAGGTTGGGTATCTTGAGCCGTTGTCATGGCTACCAAAGCTACAGTAGGTTTCAAAAGCAGTACCGACTCAAAAAATATAAATAACATGTAATATTAGATAGATTTAGATTACTATTTTGTATGTTGTATATCATGTGATATATTTATCTATTGTTTAGAAAATTCTCAACAATAATGACTAAACTGTTCAGGTACTCCACGCCAGTTGAGCAAAGCATATGTTTATTTACCTTCATGTTTTTGTGAGTAGAATCTGTTGCCCGAGGCATTAGTTCAGTCACTCTCTGTGCCCCACTTCCAGCCTCTGAACTGCAAGGGGAAAGTACTAAATTGACAACCAACTTTAAATAACACTGATGTGTTGGTAGTTACATTCACTTAGCACTATTATCTCACACTTATCTCACACAATCTAACTACACTTACCAGGATTACATTTCTTAGAAAGAGACTTCTAGTGATGATTGTAAATAGTTAAAAATTGATGACGATTGATTTAGAAGATTTGAAAATTATAGAAAATTAGAAAACTGATTCTGTGATTTTGGTATCGCACAGTAACTCTCTCTCTCTCTCTCTGTTGGTACATTAAGTATGTACCCTTTACTGTACACTACTTGCGGTCAGCTGTGCCTCGTGGCTGTGTAAGCACAGTTCGTTGCTGCTAACTGTACTTTGTTGTGAAAAGCCACAGAATAAATTCGCGTGTACATCCCTACCGGTAATAATTAGCTCAGTCCCCCTTGCAGTAATTGATGCTCTGACGTGATGCACCATACCTCTATGTTCTTCAACTCACTATTAATGATTCTAAATGTGTCTGTAACATTTTGCTAGGAATCAACGAGATAACATAGGAATTAATTTCAATTTTAAGTTCCATGGTTCTAAACTTGGTAAGTCTGTAACAAAAATTTCGGATGTGGACAATGATGAAACTAAGCCTGATTTAGCGTTATACAGAGAGTGGTGAGTGAGTTACATCAGATGATATAGCGTTATACAGAGAGTGGTGAGTGAGTTACATCAGGTGGTGTAGCGTTATAACGTTATACAGAGAGTGGTGAGTGAGTTACATCAGATGATGTAGCGTTATAACGTTATACAGAGAGTGGTGAGTGAGTTACATCAGATGGTGTTGCGTTATACAGAGAGTGGTGAGTGAGTTACATCAGATGGTGTAGCGTTATACAGAGAGTGGTGAGTGAGTTACATCAGATGGTGTAGCGTTATAACGTTATACAGAGAGTGGTGAGTGAGTTACATCAGATGGTGTTGCGTTATACAGAGAGTGGTGAGTGAGTTACATCAGATGATGTAGCGTTATAACGTTATACAGAGAGTGGTGAGTGAGTTACATCAGATGGTGTAGCGTTATACAGAGAGTGGTGAGTGAGTTACATCAGATGGTGTAGCGTTATACAGAGAGTGGTGAGTGAGTTACCCAGAGTGTTGTGTGAGTTACCCAGAGTGTTGTATTCAAAGCAATAATTTTTTTTTGTTTATCTCTAAGAATTTCCTCTTTTTTGTCGCTTTCATTCTCCTCAGAGGACTTATGTACAATTATTTTGTCAGGAAATACGCATTGCATATCTATTATCTATGTATTAGGATGTGACTGATTCAAACTTTAAATTTTTATCATGCAAAGAGATTTCATTTAGTTTCTTCAATATTTCTTGAGAATATATTTTTTAATCCTTTCAATATGTTGGTTAACAGTAAGTCCATTTAATTGCAATAACACTCTCACTTTAATATACTATATAATAACATTACTAATACCATATTTCTACTAAATTATTGGCAGTTATTTATGTAGTTGGTTTAACCATACAATGTAACTAATGTTATTCATATGGAGCCTGGGAAAGAAATCTTAACACTTTACCTGATGGTTGAATCACCTCCCAGAGAGAAATTTATGGTAGAGCCCTCGAAGATGAAGCACCTCCATAATCTTCTATGGCCCCACCATACATTTGTCTGTGGGCTGCACTCTGTTCCGGGAGGCCAGGGTTTCCTTTTTCACATCCGTATGTAGCGTAATGAGACTAGATGCAGCTGATACCTACTGCACCTTGCACTGTATCGACCACAGTATCTAGTCTGTGTATCGATTGCCTCTAATGTGACTCATTAGGCACTTTCCCACGCTTTCTCTTCTCTCTACAGTAGTCACTGGTAAGGTGACTACTAAATATACTAACTAATGGATAAAAACGTGGTGGTTGCATAATGATATATTGGGGTATGTTACATATTATAGGTTGGTTCCACATCTTCGATAATATAAGAAAAACTATGATAATAAATAAATATTGATATATCGTTTATTCTTATATGATCGAAGATGTGGAACTGACCGATAATTTCAACTTTACCCCGTTGGGTAACAAAAATGAACTAACTAACAGGTAAAATAGGCAGCATTTATTATGGGGTAAATACTCCATTGTCGTACGTGATAGTTACATTATGATAAGAATATTGAGTGTCATTTATTTGTTAGTGTACCTAGTTAAGAATTAATAACTAAAGTAAATGTATTTAATTTTTCTGTTTTTTTTTCTAATTGCCCAATAAGAATAAAGGTATTTGTTTACACAGTAACATGTTTCGCTTCAGAGTATCTATCAGTGCAACAATAAGCTGTACAATGATGTACACTGAGGGTACGTACCCAGTGTTTGATAATGTCTAAGAATAGCTACACTACTTCCTCGCTAAGCTACTACAAAAAGTTACCTGCTACTAATGTGCTAGTCACTTAGCTGGTACTTTCCTGTTTCCCACATTGCTCTCGTTTTAAATTTTAATGTATTTCTCTTCACTGTTCATTTCTCGAATAAGTGCCTTTAAATTACCCATGTGAACAAAGGGGCGAGAGAGAATAGAAGTAACTGGGAAATGACTTATCAGGAGCCACGATAAATGGTAAAAATCGCAATTCCAAATAAGAAGTTGAAAGAAGGAATTATGGGAAGGTAACAGGAAAGTACCAGTTAGCTTACTGAGAGAGTTGAAAGCTAACTCATCAGTACCAAGCTATTTCCTGCAGCTGTTCAGATTATAAATGTTTATTTGGTAAATTTTTAGTAGTCGGTCTATTTTTCCCTTGTATGTCCCACAACTGTCCACCATTAAAACAATTATTTGCATCATTATTATAATGAATACTCCATAGTAATTATCATTCTATGATTTATATCGCAGTTATACTGTACATCTACTTAAAAAGCTCAATTCATGCAATGATATATGACTAGCTAATTATAATAGTGTTCAAGATGTGATATAGTCTGACAGTGGTGTACTTAGTATTTAATTACCCATTCCTTGGAAATGATAAGAGTGATGTGATGAATAATCTCATAACCAACAGAATATCATTTTGTAGTTAATAATCTCCTAGCCAATAGAATATCATTTTGTAGTTAATAATCTCCTAGCCAATAGAATATCATTAGAATATCATTTTGTAGTTAATAATCTCCTAGCCAATAGAATATCATTAGAATATCATTTTGTAGTTAATAATCTCCTAACCAATAGAATATCATTTTGTAGTTAATAATCTCCTAACCAATAGAATATCATTTTGTAGTTAATAATCTCTTAACCAATAGAATATCATTAGAATATCATTTTGTAGTTAATAATCTCCTAGCCAATAGAATATCATTAGAATATCATTTTGTAGTTAATAATCTCTTAACCAATAGAATATCATTTTGTAGTTAATAATCTCTTAACCAATAGAATATCATTTTGTAGTTAATAATCTCCTAGCCAATAGAATATCATTAGAATATCATTTTGTAGTTAATAATCTCCTAACCAATAGAATATCATTTTGTAGTTAATAATCTCCTAACCAATAGAATATCATTTTGTAGTTAATAATCTCTTAACCAATAGAATATCATTAGAATATCATTTTGTAGTTAATATTCTCCTAGCCAATAGAATATCATTAGAATATCATTTTGTAGTTAATAATCTCTTAACCAATAGAATATCATTTTGTAGTTAATAATCTCTTAACCAATAGAATATCATTTTGTAGTTAATAATCTCCTAGCCAATAGAATATCATTAGAATATCATTTTGTAGTTAATAATCTCCTAACCAATAGAATATCATTTTGTAGTTAATAATCTCTTAACCAATAGAATATCATTAGAATATCATTTTGTAGTTAATATTCTCCTAGCCAATAGAATATCATTAGAATATCATTTTGTAGTTAATAATCTCTTAACCAATAGAATATCATTTTGTAGTTAATAATCTCTTAACCAATAGAATATCATTTTGTAGTTAATAATCTCCTAGCCAATAGAATATCATTAGAATATCATTTTGTTTTCTCAGCATCCTCAGTAGGTATTTCCTGTGACGTCTTTGCCCTTCAATGCGTGATTGAGTCACCAGTACACACTACACAGTGTGTGTGTGAATATACACAGTGTGTGTGAATATACACAGTGTGTGTGAATATACACAGTGTGTGTGAATATACACAGTGTGTGTGTGAATATACACAGTGTGTGTGTGAATATACACAGTGTGTGTGAATATACACAGTGTGTGTGTGAATATACACAGTGTGTGTGTGAATATACACAGTGTGTGTGTGAATATACACAGTGTGTGTGAATATACACATATACACAGTGTGTGTGTGAATATACACAGTGTGTGTGTGAATATACACAGTGTGTGTGTGAATATACACAGTGTGTGTGTGAATATACACATATACACAGTGTGTGAATATACACATATACACAGTGTGTGAATATACACATATACACAGTGTGTGAATATACACATATACAAAGTGTGTGAATATACACAGTGTGTGAATATACACAGTGTGTGAATATACACAGTGTGTGTGAATATACACAGTGTGTGTGAATATACACAGTGTGTGTGAATATACACAGTGTGTGTGAATATACACAGTGTGTGTGAATATACACTCAAGTACACAGTTCTTTTTTCTTATCAGCTGTTATTTATTTCCCATTTCCTCTGTCTACTGATAAGAGATAATATTATTAATTAATGTCTGTACAGTGTGGTCCATTAATTTTTATTGCCTTTATCTTCTTTTTATTTGTACTCAATTTAATAGATAGTGGTGCTATCTATTCTTCCATTAAAATGTTACGTCACATAGTCACTTACACTGTATAATATACCCCTATCTTATATCACGCTAAATAGCACTAAGTACCTACTGGCTTGACATGTTCTAACGTGTTGAGCCACAGTCTCCACGTTCTCTCATGTTCTAACACGTTCTCTCATATTGTTCTGTTCGTTTGTTGTGTAACAGTGTACATATTCCGATAATGTTCTGTGCAATTTGCTGATTTGCACAATCTCGAGAATGCGCTGCGCGTTTTTGAACCTCTTCAACCCCAAATGCCGAGCGGGTGTTAGTAACTTCATTTTGTTTATTATGAAATCTAATACTTATGTATGTGTATCAGTTACTATTCAGTAGTCCGATGCCCCATTAGTCCGATGCCCTGTTAGTCTGATGCCCTGTTAGTCTGATGCCCCGTTAGTCCGAAGCCCCGTTAGTCCGACGCTCCATTAGTCCGACGCTCCATTAGTCCGACGCCCCATTAGTCCGACACTTTTGTAGTTTATTACTGATTTAACATAAAATATTTGTATCATGAAGTGTGCAGTACAACAAACTACATTCAATTATGAAATCAAACGAGGGATTGCATCATACTAATTACTATTAGAAATAAAGTAAAATAAAAGGGGAATATATAATTTTAGAAATGAAAAATTATTTTAGTATATAGATTAGTTAAAATAAATCATATTATTTATTTTAATCTAAAAATAAAACGAGAATAATACAGAAAGATGTAACTGTCGTTCTATTGGCGCGTCGGATTAATGGCACGTCCCCTGTGTATCGTGGTACCCCCTGCAAGGTCCTAATACAACCATGAAGTGCACAGTAGCTACAACAACTGAATAACGGTCATATATGTCAAAATAATCTCCATTTCTAGACAGTGTGCCCACTGCTTTGAATCTGCATTATTCACCATTCTACGATAATATGCATAATGTATTGGTACCACAGATAGTAGATTAATTAATGAATTTTACTTGGTACTTATATTCAATGGCAGTGGATTTATTTTTTGTGGACACACTGTATATCAATATTACTTGGAAAAACTCAAAGATGACAAGAACTAAATGAGGATTACTTAGAAACTCTCAACATATCTGACCGTTACTTGGTTTGTTGTACTGCACTCTTCATGATTGTTTGATGACCTGGCAGAGGTGATGGGGATTACATATATTTATTCGATTTCATAATATATAAAATGAAGGCATTAACACATGCTCGGCATTGGGGGTTGAAGAAGTTTAAAAAAACAGCGTATTTTCGAAATTGTGCAATCAGCAAATTGCGCAGAACATATGTAATAACTAGGGTTGTGACATTTTGTAAAAAAATATGCTCTAAAAGTATAAATTCCATGTAATCCTAAGCGCGACATGAAAAATAATGTGTAGAACCCTTCTAGTTTAGCGATAGGAAGTTCCAATACCCTAAATTTTGATGTTGTTTATAACATTCATGGAGTTTATAGTTTTAAGAGCATATTTTTACAAAATGTCACAACCCTGGTAATAACTAGCACAAAGGCTCTGCCATGACTTGATAACAGATTGCACGTTTTTGTTGTACTATTAACAGAAATAAAAGACAAGTATCCTTCATTCCTTATCTTAGTTTTACTACCTCCTAAATCTAATAATACATTATTTACATATTTTTATTGTTGTCTTTACCTCTGTTCGTGATTTCAAACTAGACTATTTTAATACTAGGTAGCACCTAGACAAGTTGATTGATGTTTTGTGTTTGTTTCAGGTCTAGACACAGAACCTCTGAGCGAGTGGGTGGGCAAGTACAGCGGTCTGACCTATGACAGGTCACACATACACACTCAGCACAAGAAGCACGTCAGTGACCTCAAACAGAAACTACAACTAACTCCTGTGAGTGAAAGAATAAGTAATAACACTAAGTCAATCCTTACTATCATTCTAAGGGTCAATTCATTAGTTAGTCCGACTGTTACTCTTACAGTACAAACTATCAGGTTATTAAAACATTTCTTGATTGAATATTTCTTGACTAACTTACACTAGTAACTTACGAATTATTGGTCAGTTTTACATGAACGAAGATGCGAAACTGACCGGTAATTCGTAACTTACCATATCTTCCCATTCGCTGCATTATAACAAACGTAAAATATTTTAGTCATTTTCACATTGTGGACAAGTAAATCATTCCGTTAATTATATATAAGGAATTCAATTGCCTTGTGAGAGGCCAACCCCTTATTTCAATCTCTCTAGACTTCTAACAGTCTATCACTAACATAAGACTGGCGATGGTTATGAGATAGTCTATCTACCATGATAAATGATACCAAGAAAATACAGAGGTTATTTATCATAGAGTATTTACTCTGGCTATTGTGACGTCACTCCCTCTTTGTTGTTCACTTTACTTATGGTGGTAGTTAAGAATTCTTTTTGACGTATCTCTGTTATATCTGACGTCAGAGTTGTTTGCGTTCATTAGAAATAAGTTACGTGATAACTTGTGATATTTCCATTGCCGTCTGTTACTAATTTCAACACTGTGTGCATGCGCAACTACTCTGGACATTGTTTGTGAGCTGTATTATATTTAATAAAATAAGTATTTTATTCAGCACATTTCATGCGTAAATAAAATATGGTCTAAAGTTTGATATGACGTCATCTCGTTGTTCCTTCAAATGTTGATCCTAAGATAAGAACTATCAAAAGAGCTATTTTTGTGTTCAGTTGGTAGATGTCTGTTAGTCACAACTCACAAAATAGCACCTTCATCTTTGTAAGGGTGGCTCTTGCTTCCCAACTCTAATGTGTCCTACGTGTGCAGTATTGCCACTAGGTCTATTCTGCTCACTGTGCAGCACTACCCTGCAGATGTTGTACAGACACAGTGTCACGCTATGTACTCACACATTCTGTGCCTTATTCACATGGTGCTATAGCATCAATGTGACACATTGAGAGGGAAAACGAACTAGAAAATATCACATTTTACGGTTCTGGTCTTTTGTCTCGTTTGTTATTCATGTCAAAATAAATTCAAGATAATTATTATATTAATTTATTTGAAATGTTAATAGTAATGCGACATTTTAGTCAATTTCACTCCTTATTATAGCTAGCTAGTTACTGCTAATAAATTTTCACTTGATTTTATGAACAATGGAATATTTTTCAATAGGTTTTTCTATTCTAAAGTACACTCTCTTTTCAGGTTGAGATATCTTTTTACTCTGATGGGCGGTGGTTCCACCTGCTACTACACAGAGATGAGGACACCATCAGTCCACATGTGGTGGTGGAGCAGCCTGACCACATACCTGAGTCATTCCACACTGACCACCTTTACCACGGCACTCTAGCAGGTACCTAACCACAAAGCTAGCTAGGCACTGTGACTTACGAATTATCAGACAGTTACTTATTTACAGACAAGTAAGAAATTAATATATATAATAATTATTATGTAACTGTGGCCATGGATACGATTTTATATGAAAATGAATAATATGTATTATATATTTATTTCTTAAGTGTCCGAAAATATGGAACCGTCCGATAATTCGTAAGTTACCCTAGTCATTAGTGGTTTAAAACTTCAAGTTTTTTGCTACCTCTACATTCTACGAAATAATTAATGAATAAATAAAATATAGCTACATCTCAAATTTTGATCTCTTAATTACTTTTCTACGTTTCATCATTAGCCTAACTTTATATAGATATAATGTATTCGAAGTTAATTATTCTATTGAAAAAGTATCCATTATTTGGAGTATCAGAGTGAAATTAGGTCAGAGTTAAAATTTCTCTTGTTAGTTGGGTAAGATCCGAGTTATTTGACTGTTAGGTACACATCATTGATCATAAATAATCCAGTTTTTACGGATAGCTACCAATTGAAATGAAAGCTAAATGATAATTATTGTATACCTACTCTTTTTAAGATTGCAAATGCATAACCGTTCAATAATAGAGTTCTTACCCCAATGATGTTTGTTTTCAGATGAGCCGTCATCGCGAGTGTTCGGTAGCGTGGTGGATGGTGTGTTCGAGGGAGTGATAGACTCACCAAAACATGGCAAGTACCATGTGGAGAGAGCGCACAAATACTTTACTCCACACACCCACTTCCACTCGGTGATGTACCACGAGGACGATGTCTCTGATCCACATGTGGATAAGAGAACTGGTCACAAGAGTGGGTGTGGAGTGTCAGACGAGGTCAGTGAGTGGATGAGGTCTATACAGGAGAGTGGAGCACCCACTAGTGTGGAAGAAGTGGAGGAGGAGGACCCAGAGGCTCTGAAGCAGATGGAGAAAGATTTTAAAGAAGTCGTGGATCCGCAGTTGAACTCTAGGAACCCGACTTTATACTCCAAATATAAGGTGAGGGACTATGTACTCTCAAATGTAAATATCAATTTCTAACATTTATAGTCTGTTGATATTACAAAGCAGTTCTTAATCTCCTTACAATATTCCCCTCAGAACCTTTACCATCAGCTGCATGCAGACATGCACAGCAAGTACAGTGCAGAGGCTAATAGCAGGGGGCACAGGTCTAAGAGATCATTCCACACCGGGGGAGTGGGGTCAGATAACCAGGGGACGTGCACCCTCAGTGTACAGACAGACCCCCTCCTCTGGAGGTACATCTATCAGCAGGTATGTGGGGGTGGGGGTTATAGTATGGGGGTAAAGGGTCTATCCACCTCTAGACTAGTGACGCTCATTGAAGCTTCATTTCAAAGGATCTAAGTGAACATGAACCCTTTACTCACAAACATTGGATGCCCTATTTGCTCTTTCATTCTTTGAAAGCTGTAAACTAAATTCAAAGTCAATTTAATGAGAATGAGTTTATTCAATGTCATTATTATCTTGTGGAAATAACTGAATTAGCTACTCTTCAATTTGTTGGTTAAGTTTATCACAACATTTAATATTGAAAAGAGTGTTCCTTATTTCAGGAGAAGAACGACTCCATCAAGACCAGGGACGAGATCACGGCAATGGTGTCCCAGCACATCAAGGCAGTCAACCACATTTACGGTGATGTCATTTTCCACGGCAAGTACAAACACAAGGGCATTCGCTTTGAGGTGCAGAGAATTAAGATAGATGATGACTCAAGCTGTCGCAGGTACGGCAGCTTCATGAACACAGAGACGAACAAATTCTGCCGCACTAACGTGGACGTGAGCAACTTCCTGAACCTGCACTCCCAGACTAACCACGATGACTTCTGTCTGTCCTACGTGTTCACCTTCAGGGACTTTACTGGTGGTACGCTGGGACTGGCTTGGGTTGCTTCTCCTTCAGGTGAGCACTCGGAAACTGTAGGAAATTGAAAACAGTGCAACTTTGAAAAACTGTCGTAAATTGAAGGAATTTATTGTAATTGTCAAATTTGAGTCTAATTTCCCAATGATTTGTTTTACACTAATTTTGTAGTTACTTTATAAACCATTTTTGAAAATATGTAATTCTTTTGAGAATTACATATTTTAACTTAGTATTCCACTGTATGTTCAAGTGTTCCTACAATGTATTTGTGTTAGTTTACCTTCCTATTCTCTGCGACTGTACCATGTTGTTAAATGTGTGTGTTCCCGTAGGTGCGAGTGGAGGTATTTGTGAGAAGTACAAGACCTACACTGAGAATTTAGCAGGCAGAAGACACACAGAGAAAAGGTCCCTCAACACCGGCATCATCACCTTCCTCAACTACAACTCTAGAGTACCTCCTAAAGTATCACAACTGACTCTGGCACACGAGATAGGACACAACTTCGGATCACCGGTGAGAAACTAATGTTATTACTCTACTCTAAAGACATTGTGCTTTCTAA
This sequence comes from Caprella mutica, assembly GCA_947561585.1. NCBI lineage: Eukaryota > Metazoa > Arthropoda > Malacostraca > Amphipoda > Caprellidae > Caprella > Caprella mutica. Next base: position 376,474 of record CANNZV010000426.1, read on the forward strand.
CGTTTAATCTATCTGTTAATTTTATTAGTATTCAGCATTGCATTAGTGTGTCCACTGCTAACCCAAATATTTCCTGACTTGTTCATCATTTCACTCTATTCACTACGTTAGACAGTTTACATTAGACTTTCTCTTTGAACTAATATTATGATGAGTGATATTTATTGACGAGTAGCTACTAACTAGTTACCTTCGCAGATTGTAGAAGGTAATGTTTTAGGACTGCTAATGTTTCTCTATTGTTTTGACATTATATGTTATTAAGGTGAAGCCCTAATTACTATTGTTTTTGTTTGGTCAGCACGACTTCCCCTCTTCGTGCAAGCCTGGAGGCAGAGAAGGTAACTACATCATGTTCTCCTCTGCTACCAGTGGAGACAGGTACAACAACAACAAGTTCTCCAACTGCTCCATCAGGAACATATCGCAGGTGCTGGACGCCATTGCGGAGAACAGGAGAAAGAACTGCTTCAAAGGTCAGTTTGCCACCACAACATTATTCGTTCAATCAGGTGCCTGCCCCTGACAACAAGGCTTTATTGCTGGGATATTAGGGTAAATTACGAATTATCGGTCAGTTTCACATCTTCGGTCATATAAGAAAAAACGATATTATTATTGTTATTTTATTTTATTTGGTATACATGATACCTGCAGGTATCATGTATACCAAATAAAATAAAATAACCTTGTTGCCAAGGTTGGTTTGAATTTAGTCGTTAAATTACCCCCCCCCCCCTTACTCTATCATCACCCTTCTCCCCCAGCCACTAACGGCACGTTCTGCGGTAACAAGATAGTAGAGGATGGAGAGGAGTGTGACTGTGGCTATGACAACGATGACTGTGAGGAGAAGAACTGCTGCTACCCCAGACTGATAAGTGACACCGACAGACTGGCTAACAGCACTGCTAAGATGTGCAGCAGGAGATATGGCACGCAGTGCAGGTATGGGCCTCTATAGGGAGAACAGAGTAAAGACCTATCTAACATTCTGAGGCTCGTCCTTAGTCATCGGGTACAGAGCTATCTAACATGAATACCTTTCTCACAATAATGTTAGATGGTTCTTTTTACCCTTCAAATAATGCCAAATGTCCCGCTAAACTGAGACACTTTTCAATGTTTTATAGTAAACTTAGTAGTTAAAAGATAAAGTTTCTATATTGTTGGAAAATTTACTGCAACTCTTCTATATGTAAATGTCAGTATAGATTGTGTCACGCTTTTTTGTGTTATCTACTGTTATGTATCGTATTTCTATTGCCTGCATTGTGGCTGAAGTTGTTGTTGTTTTTCAGTCCTAGCGAAGGTCCGTGCTGCAACCAGGCTACCTGCACCTTCGAGCAGGACATAGAGTGCCACTCCTTCACAGACTGCACCATGAGTGCCTCCTGTAACGGCAGGAAAGCTACTTGTCCCAGTCCTCAGTTCCAGAAGAACTTCCGTCCCTGTAACCAAGATACCAAGGTAAGAACTTCAGTAACTAGGATACCAAGATAGAGAGGGATATTAGTAACTAGGATACCAATGTAGCGACTTTATTCTCAATTGTACCTAGAGAGAAGGTGGGGCCGTAGAAGTATAGGTGGGGTCCACTCTTAACATTGTTAGTCCCACGATAACTTTCAGTGCGCTTATCTATATTATATGCGTTACACACGTATTATTTTGATATCTAACACTTTTCCTATTTGTTGTTTCTTCCTATTGTATGTATAGATGCTTAACTTTTTTCGTTTCTCCCCTCAGGTGTGCTTAGATGGAGAGTGCAGAGGCAGCATCTGTTTAGCGCACAACATGAGTGAGTGCTTCCTCACGTCAGACGTGGTGCTGGACAAGAAGAAGCTGTGCGAGATAGCCTGTCAGGTGGGCAACGACCCCACCACCTGTAAGTCCACTTCAGAACTTAACATCATCTTCCCCATCCCCGTGTTCATGAGGCCTGGTGCCCCCTGTAACAACTTCCAGGGCTACTGTGACGTCTTTCAGAAGTGTCGTGCCGTTGATGCTGAAGGTCCTTTGGCCAGCCTCAAGAATTTACTCTTCAACGAGGCTACCCTCAGAGGTGTCTCCGATTGGGTTGAGATCAACTGGTACTGGGTTGTGTTCCTCAGTGTGGGCTTCATCCTAGTCATGGGTATGTTCATCAAATGCTGCGCCGTACACACCCCTTCTTCCAACCCCCGCAAACCCCCTGCCAGGTCCATAACACAGACCTTGAGGAGACCTGTCAGTACCCTCAGAAGAGTCAAAGTAAGTCACGGGAATACCGTTCAGGCCTAACTGATAGTTGCTACAACTCTCACAACAAAACTCTTAGCAAATTTATTGGTTAATTATTACATTAACCATTTTTACTGAATTGAACCACATTACATCTCCTCATCCTTTTTTAACATCTGTTGTGTTTACAGAGGCGACAGCCAGGTGCTAGCAGTGGTGGTGGTAGAAGTGTGGGGGGTGGAGGGCAGGAGGCCATGCAGTTGCAGCAACAGAGAGGACGAGGGGAGAGGAATGGGGGAGGCTCTAGACCCAGTGGCAGAGACAGGGGGGGAAGAAGTAATCCCTCTAGTAACAACTCAGCCATGTCACCTCTACCAGGTAAAGACTATAATGTCAACACAGTGAAGAGATATAATTAATGGTAATTAAAAGTAGCTACAATAGTGAGAGTTAGGTGACTGTTGTATCAGTGACAACAAATAATAACCCCATTGCTTATTAACTTTGAATCTCACAGTTAATATCATCTCTAGCTTTAGTGTGTTGGGGATATATTTAGTGTTCGGTAACTATGTTCAGTCGTTATTCTGTTCTTCACCCTAACTAACTAAAGCATATTTTGGCCATTGTGTTTACTGTTGTTCTGTCCTCAGGTCCCTCTGGTCACAACAACAGAAGGAGGAGCAGCAACAACAGCAATAACAACAGATCTTCCATGGCCCCTCCTCTACCTCCTGCTGTCACGTCTGGTAATTTAGGTGAGGGAAAAGGAACGTCACCGTACTCGCAAAGTGGGTGTAAACATAGAAAATGAACAAATGTGATCTTTATAAATTACTCATTGGACTATCAGGACCTCTCTAACACCCAGTGTCCGAGAACTGCGACTTTCTCGTAATCATTAACAGTGTTCTTTCTTGTAGCTACAGAGTAACTATTTACATTGCAGGTAGTGTTAGATATGCTAGCAGATACTAACTTACTGTCTTTTATTCCCCTCATAAATGCAGAACTTTTCTGACTCCTCTGTGCTGTTATTTTCTTACTGTTAATTCTTTTGACCTGTTGGTGGTAACTATTCACTCGCACCACAAATACCAAACTAAAGTGCATAGGGAAAATTATCAGTCAGTTCCACATCTTCGGACTTATAAAAAAAATCGATATGATGATAGCTAATTATATTATTTTTTCTTATAGCTATCGTTTTTTATTATATGACCGAAGATATGGAGCTGACCAATAATTCGTAAGTTACCCTTCCTTCTAAACCAAATCCAGTCAGTTCTATCAGTTGATGTATGTACTTTTTTCACACCAGGTTTGCCGCCCCTAGGGTTCAGCACAGATGACCCCCCACCCCCTTACCCCGGCATTCCCTCTGCTGGCCCCCCGCCCTCCATACCTGCCTCAGCCCCCATCAGACACGGTTACGGGGAGGGACGGGGGCACTACAACAGACCCAAAGGTAACTAACACTGACTATCATTGTAGTTGTTAGGATGGCCTTGACTCTTCAGATGGTATTTTCTGAAGTGTCAGGCCATTAAACAACTATAATAATAGTGGCCTGAATTTAGTCAATAATTTGGGCTTACCTGACTCACCATTCAAACATCTACTCACGTCCTATTTTGATGCGCTTTTTTAATTATAGCTTATTGAAATTTCGATCTTGTCTTTCATTAGCATCTGGTGATTGTAACTACCAGTCATTTAGTGAATGGTGAGGCATGTCTAGTAGCTAGTGGTAGTAATAGTGAGTAGTGAGAGTAGTTGTAACCTTTACAGTCATTAGGGGAACTCACCAATTATAAGACTGGGACACAGTTTCGATCAGAAGAAAAAAATATATAATTGTAATATTTAAACTAGTAATTTTAATTGGTATCCAATTAAAATTACTAGTTAAAATGTTACAATTATAATATTTTTTTCTTGTAGCTTTGGTCGAAAATGTAGCACTGTCCGATAATTCATAAGTTTCCTTAGTTTTTCAGTAGTTCGTTTGGTAGTGTATTTTTTGAATCTTTTCAGTAAATATCTAAAGGCATCCCTTTATTCTATTTATTTCTCTTTTTATTGCTATGATGGTGAGTATCGAAATAAAATCATTTCAAAATGTTGAATCAAGAGGGAATTGCATATATTTTTTATACTTTTTAGAAATACTAAGAATATTAAAATTAGCTAATAATGACATTCCAAACCAGATTGCTTCTACTGATATTTGTTCTGGGTTTGTACCTTTATTTTGTCACTATTTGTATTCACTGTCACGTCACTTATTTTAATAACACTAGAGTAAAAAGAATGAGTCTTAACGGGAGGTAAGCTCTTTAAACTATTAGCATCTTTATCACTTTAAGGGCCGTACACACGCAGGGTTTTTTAAGTTTTTCCATTAGACTTCTTGCTAAGCTCCTCCTACTTTTTCCAAAAGAATATAAGAAAAACTATAAAATAATTATTTATATTCTTTTGGAAAAAGTAGGAGGAGCTTAGCAAAAAGTCTGGTGGAAAGACTTAAAAAAACCTGCGTGTGTACGGCCCCTTTACTCTTTAAGTCTTATTCTTTCCATGTTACATAAGTCTTAACTCTTACTTTTTCTAGATAGTTGATATGTGTTTTGATTGGTTAAAGCTGTAGCCAATGACAGCACAGTATTTCCACTGACCAATCACGTCACTCTATTCAAATCCTGTCTGTTCATTGGCTAATGCTTTCACTGAATATAATGTTGCTAGTAGATGTTAACTGGAATGCTCTGTTAGTTATAACCGGTACCTCTGATAAATGATGATATATTCAAAATTTACCATTTCTTTTACCATGATTGTGTTTTATTGGAGGTATTTACTTGCATTCACCTGTGATAGTTCTTCTATTTTTGCCTACCGTGTGTTTGACAGCTTTTTCTCTTGAAATTGACAGGAGGAGCTGTCGAAAATAATAAGAAACCTCAGTCCAAGAGTAAAAAATAGCAGCCAATTTAGTTATTTATGTGTATATCTTCTCATTAAGGTACGTGTCTCCTAATTAATTCTAGGAAAATTAGTTTAATAAGTTGACATACTTCAAATAGTGTAAACTTCATCAAGAAAATGTTTGCGATAATCAAGTTTTTCATTTTTTTGCAGCTTCAGCTCCACCCATGGAGTAATTATGTGATAACTTAGAAATGTTTTACTCAACATTTTGGTGGGAAAGCGCAAAGGATGGCGAGGCGAGGGCGCGACACTCACCAACCTCTCGCCACGGCGACTGAACTAAGACTGACGCCGCGGTCTATTTTCCCTCCGTTGTTGACTCTAGTTGATGTATCTTTGTTTTATATTTATCTTTTTCTAACCATCTGTACTCATGGTTTAACTTATTCTCTTTTTCCTGTGTTGATAGGATAGTATTTGGACTGTTAGTAGTGAGGTCGAAGTGGTGCAATTTCAGTCTATTTTTCACTGCTTTAAACTGGAAGGAAAATGTGAATCACATCCAAATTATGTTTAAACTTTTTCTTCATTCTTTAAATTTTAACAAAGTAACTGTATGTTGGTGTTGGTAACTGTACGACCATTCCTTGAGTTGTGTCTTAGTTTTTGAATCTTGACGGTGGTTACCACAATAATCCAATGATGAGTTTTATTGTCACTACTTTGCTAGGATATCATTCCTGTATTAAATTAACACTAGATTCCATCAGGGCAATTTACTGATGCTCTTAGGTATTATTTTTAAGTCTTTTTCATCTGGTCTGAATTTTCTACGAAACCTTTTTTGTATTTTGATACTTTGTACCAAAGACTCCATGGCATGGTTCACTTTGGTCTGCATTTAATAAGTTAGAATAAGAGATCTGATGTGAAAGAGTTGAGTCCAGAATGAGTGCGACTTTAGTTAACTTTTAAACTCTTTCAATGCTTAAAAATGACTTTCTGTGCAATTTCTTCCACATGGGAGAAATTCATGGAATTTTCCTACTTTTGCTCATTTCAGTTATTCTTTAAGTCCCCGTTGACTATGATGTTTCTACTCGGTTAGATGCTATCTACTTATTTGCTTACTCATTACTATTTCATGTAGAATATGTAAATAAAGCAATGTTCATATATATAGAGTATACTAATTAGCTGTACTATAGTGTTGCTGGAGCAATTCTTGTTTTTGGTTTTAAGATATCAACATTATTCTATATTATTAGGCTTATGACAAACCTTCATATAAAATATATATATTATTACCTATAATGTAAAATAAAGCTATTTAAAAATGAGGCGACTAATTTTGGTAGTGGTAAGTATAGATGCTGGTGTATTTAGAGTGATAATTTATTAGGCCAAGTCACTGAAAAATCTCCAAAATTGAAAGGTTGAAGTCATTCTTTTCATTAGTGCTAACTACTGATATTTTCTATCGTCTTCCTCTATGAAGTTCCTTATCACTCCGGTGGAGGTAATATAATACTCTCCTTCTGCACTATAATTAAAGGGCATTAACTCATAGATTCTCAATACTGTAGCCACTAAATTGTCTGTCATTAGAAACAATTGCCAGGGACTAAGACAAAGCCTTCCTCACTTTTCCACTCGCAATCTCCTCACTGAATTTAACTGCTTCTACATTTTGTATGAATGACACTCCATTAGTATTTTGTACAAAGTATTTGTAGAGTTTTAACGCTCCAGATTGTCTGGCTAGAAGTCATCAGTTAAATACAAACTGCCGTGACTTTCCATTTCATGCAATTGATCTCTTTAAATTCTTCTCTGCTTCTACACTAATCTTTGGTAAAAATTTGAAATGAATGTAAATGTGTAACTATTTCAGTAAATGAGCGGAGACTTCAATAAAGTGTGTTTGTAACATTTCTATTTAATTAACCTTTAGAACCCTTGTAGTTATTATGTAAATTCTTAGTTATCGTGAGATATTTCTTCGTAATTTGTATGCATTTTCCTGCAGGGGTGTGACAGAAGCAAGATACATTAAATTACAGGGTATGTTATGCCTTGATACGAATTTTAAACTCTTCTGCGCATAAACAAATACGCACAGGTGTGACCCTGCAATATTAGTTTGTATACTTTATATACTATACAGCTAGGTTTATATACACTGTAGTTTATAAGCCTTGCTATAGAGTGCGGGTTTAACACTTTTTATTGCATCCGTACACTACAATCACCGTGGACAAACCTTATATACAGGCAGGCCTCGCTTTAAGTACACCTAGCTTTAACAAAAGTGGTACTTATTTCGAGTCATGTTTCGAAATAAGAACCGTTCGTAGACATAGAAAACGGAGACAATTTTTTGTGTTATTTCACGGTAACTAAAAAAAACATCAAAATTATAATCCAGATGAGATTATTAGAAGCATTTGGTTCAGAAATTCAACATGTCCCATTTTAGGGTAAGTTCCATATTTTCGAACACGTGAAAATATTTATATAATAATCATTATTTAACTTTTATTTCAATTGATATCCATGATACCAATTAGAATAGAAGTTAAATAATAATTATAATATTTTTTTCTGACGTGTCCAGAATTGTAGAACCAACCAATAACTTGGAACTTAGTAATAACTTGGAACCTACTACCAAAAATATTTCATAGAGCATAAAATTGCGGTTTGTTAAATGTAGCACAATAACTATAGAAATCTAAGTATCTATTAATTACTCCCCTATACTGAGTGAGAGTTAAGCTATGGATGGATTTTAAAACATTTAACGAATGCACGACTTTAAACTTTTCATCACAGTCACTTACACTGAAAGACTGTATATAATTAATAATATGCTTATATACGTAGGTAGTACTCTAATAACTCGAAAACTAATGTTATTTCTATAACTCATAGAAAATGAGATATATTATCAAGGAGTGACAATTATAAATTTCTTGTTACTTTACCTCGCTTTAGTTACAGTTAGGTAACTAAACTGAGATTTGATTTCTTTACTAAAGCGAGGGATGCCTGTACAAATAACTATTTAACCAGCTGTACAGTATTTAGAGTATGTAATGTAATATTGCAGGGTCACATCTTTGCGTTCGTATTTGTTTATGCGCAATCACGCAGAACAGTCTAAAACTCGTATCAAGGCATTTAGCGTAACTTTTAAGTTAATATATCTTGAGAATAATCAAGGGAATGCTGAACTAAGCTAGTTTAGTCAAATAAAAAGAAGTTAAAGCATTCTATTTTAAAAAGAATGAATAATCTTAGCTTGTTTTTATGTAAAACTAATTATCCTGGGTTAACAAAAAATGTAATCGTCTCTATATGAACCTCCGCAATACTCTACCTTGTAGTTAATATACAAGGGTCAGAAATTACCTTGTTTATTATTTATTCGACAGCCCTAAAGAGACTTGATCATGCTTAGAAAATTGAGAGATATTGGTATGAAGATCAATTTTGGTGGTGATGAGAAACACAAGCTCCTAATTGAATATGTTATGAACACACATCTGATTACCACTTTGATAGACCTGCAGATGCAAGGGAAATGGCTTTAGAATCGACTTTCTATGTTTTATTTCATTACAACAATCTTAATTTGTTTTTACACATGTTGAGTTTGTCTTTCCGTTATGAAACCATTTACATTATACACATTTCATCTTTTAACGATCTGAGAAAATTGAATGTTGTAATCGAAAGTACCCGTTTTTGTAACTATGTAGCTGAGCTCAAAACATGATGCTCTGCACCTTGTTGATCTAGAGCTCATGTATATATTTTAAAATAAAAACGCAAAACACTATTTTTTTGTATTGATTTATAGTTACGTATTTCTGATTCATCCATCTTATGGAAGCAATTCTGTAACTTGAAAACATTTCAAAATTGGAGTTTACTTCATCGAAATAACATAATGTTAGTGAATTAATTCTAGTTAGAATAATTACATAAATTAATCACATATACAGATATAATAAATTAGCCGACTATATATATTTTTTACATCCAACTCGCTCCTACTTTCATTTTGGAATTTATACACTTTTTATGCTGAATAAGAATCGTGATTCTTGTAATTGCGTACACTTGCGTTTGTTTATAAAATTATACTTAGCAATTGGTGGTATTTATGTCTTTTTAAATATTTTATTTGTTATTATTGAGTCACCTAATTAAAATGAGTGCTAATATATTGTTGCACAGGTAAATTATCTAACTATAAGCTTATAGATACTACCTAGGTAGTTAGTACTGTGCATGGTTAATTAAGATTTAAGACAACTAAACATTTGGCTTTGGCTACTATTCAAAGATTATGAATGAATAGGTAGATTATCAAATTGATGCTGCTAAAAGTTGAGCATTTTCTAAGTCTTATCAGTAATCTCTGACCAGTATCAAGAATATGGGACATTTAACATTTTCTGTGCAAAAAATCCTTAATTTCCTCCTAGTCCTAGCCAGTCTGCAGACCAGTCTGTATTTGGTGCACAAAATTCCACTGACTTTTTGAAAAAGCTGAAAAAATCCACCATAAATTTCCAGTAATTTTGCTGATCCACCAACATCTTACCCATTTTTCCACTGAAAATTAATGGTAACATAGGAATAAATAGCTAAAAATTCACCCACTTTGCCAGAATATTATTTTTAATGGAAAAAAATTCCACCGACAAGTCGGTGGAATTTACCATGGAATACAGTCTGGTCTGCAGAATGCGTCTCTTCTCCTGGAGTCCTGCCGAGATTTTATTTTGAGACCAGTCTGCAGAAATTCAGAATGAGTCCAGTCTGCAGAAACTGGTAAAGTGTTCGTAGAGATCTCTTATTCTGTTCGTAGCAAAATCAATGTAAATATAGGGATTAATTCAGAAGTGTTCGTAGCAAAATTAATGTAAATATAGGAATTAATTCAAAATTGTTCGGAGAGAATATCCCAAAAGTCTCGCATATTCTGCAGACTGGGAATGAGTGAATGACGAATGTGGAATATTTTTCCAAGACTCTGCGGGAGTTTTTGATTGAATTTTAGAAATTGGAGATCTCTGCGGCCAGTCTGCAGAATGTGTCTCTTCTCCCGCAGAGATTTTAATTTGAGAGATAGTTACTCTCTGACTTTCAGTAGCAGATTCAGAATCTCCCGCAGCTAGATTAATGGTAACATAGGAACCAAGTAATAAAGCATGTCCAAACTCGCCATTTTAATGGCGAGTTTGTGACAGTTATTTTGAGCCCTTCAATTGCAAATGGCGAGTTATTTCTATTTTTCTCCTATGCTACAATGTTATTTTGGAGAGAATTTATGATAATTTGATCATTTTGGAGAGAAATTGTTGAATTTTGGAGAGAGCTGGAGAGACAAATGGTGAGTTTATGAGACATACAATTTTACTTGGCATAGGAATTAATTCAAAATCTCCCGCAGCTAAATTAATGGTAACATAGGAATTAATTCAAGATCTCCCGCAGAGATGAGAGATCTCAAGTTTCTAAAATTCAATCAAAAACTCCCACTCCCGCAGAGAGTCTTTGAAAAATTTTCCATATACTGCAGACTGGCTCTGCTGGAGATATTCCAGTCAATATGGGACATTTTTAACATTTTCGGTGCGAACAATCCTTAATTTCCTCCTATGCTTGCATGCATTTTACTGAGAACAGAAGCCATAATAGAGGATTTCTTGGAGAACACTTTACCAGTTCCTGCAGTCTGGGAGATATTGAATTAATTCCTATGTAACCATTAATTTACTAAATTTAGCTGCTGGAGATTTTGAATTAATTCCTATGTTACCATTAATTTAGCTGCGGAAGATTCTGAATCTGCTGCTGATAGTCGGAGAATAACTCTCTCTCAAATTAAAATATCTGCGGGAGAAGAGACACATTCTGCAGACTGGTTTTGAGAAAGAGTTACTCTCTGTCCTCTGACTCTCAGCAGCAGATTCAGAATCTCCCGCAGCTAAATTAATGGTAACATAGGAATTAATTCAAAATCTCCCGCAGCAAAATTAACGGTAACATAGAAATTAATTCATGATCTCCCGCAGAGATCACCAATTTCTAAAATTCATTCCCCATTTTAATGCCAGTCTGTAGAATGTGGGACATTTTTAACATTTTCTGTGCGAACAATCCTTAATTTACTCCTATATTTACATGTATTTTACTGAAAACAGAAGCCAAAATAGAGGTTTTCTTGGAGAACAGTTTACCAGTTCGGCAGTTCCTGCAGTCTGGTTTTAATGGCTAGTTTGTGACAGTTATTTTGAGCCCTTCAATTCAACTTCAATTGCAACCTAGTTTCAGAGAATGTTCATTGAGTCGCCAATATATCTTTTTTTCAAGAATAAGTCAACAAAAATTAGTAATGCAGTCGCCAGTCTGAAAAGAAGGTCTCCTCAGACACAGGATTTTTTACAGAAATTGGGATTAGGCCTTGGGCGCAGGATTAATCCACAAATCCTGCTTTACTTTTCAGACTGGGCCAGTCGTCATAATTTAATTCCAATTTTCAATTTTGGAAGTCGACCAGTCTGCAGAATGTGTCTCTTCTCCCACATAGATTTTTATTTGAGAGACGGTTACTCTCTGACTCTCACTCTCCGTAGCAGATTCATAATCTCCCGCAGCTAAATTAATGGTAACATAGGAATTAATTCAAAATCTCCGCAGCTAAATTAAGGGTAATATAGGAATTAATTCAAGATCTCCCGCAAAGATCTCCAATTTCTAAAAATTCAATCAAAAACTCCCACAGAGAGTCTTGGAAAAATGTTCCATATTCTGCAGAATGGGAAGTCAACAGTCGTCAATATACCCATATTATTATAACTACCTAAATTAATTGAGCGTATCAGCCAATCAGAGAGAGAGGCATACAGCCCAGTCTGTATTTCATGGTAAATTCCACCGACATGTCTGTGGAATTTTTTCCCTTCAAAAAAAATATTCCAGCAAAGTCAGTGGATTTTCAGCTATTCATTCCTATATTACCATTAATTTTCGGTGGATAAAATATTGGTGGATCAGCCAAATTATTGGAAATTTATGGTGGATTTTTTTCAGCTTTTTGAAAAAGTCAGTGGAATGTTGTGCACCAAATACAGACTGGCATACAACTGATACCAGCTAATCACAGAGAGCCTGAGAGAGGCATACTTTCTTTCATAGTTATTCATTTTTTTTTCCGATAATTAGTCGGAGAGCATCAAATTAAAATGACAAGTAGTGACCACATCATTCATAATCATAACAAAAGAACACCTAAAACAGAAAACTGATATGCAATTTGAATTCTACATCGTGCCCGTGGAGCGCGTCATATCAAAACAAAATGGCTGCTTTGTTTACATTTCAACAAAGATTCGCATTGTGCGGTTCTGCCGTTTATGATTATGAGTCACCAATTTTAATTTTAAATCTAATTTAAGTGCTCATTAGTCGTCTATATATGTGAAAGATACTTATTTTCACAAATTTTAAGTAGACAATTAAATTTTGATGACTAGCGACTTCATTACTAATCCTTGTCGTCTCATTTTTTTAAAAAAAAGATTTATTGGCGACTCAATGAACATTCTCTGAAACTAGGTAGGAAATTAGGAATAAATAGCTAAAAATCCACTGACTTTGCCAGACTATTATTTTCAAAGGGGAAAAAATACCAGTCTGTATATGGTACACAAAATCCCACTGATTTTTTCTAAAAAGTTAAAAAAAAAAACACCATAAATTTCCATTAATTTGGCTGATGCTGATCCACCGACATTTTCCCAATTAATCCACTGAATAATTAATGGCAATTGGCAACATAGGAATAATTAGCTAAAAATCCACAGACTTTTCCAGAATATTATTTTCAAAGGGGAAAAAATTCCACCAACATGTCAATGGAATTTACAACAAAATACAGACTGAATTTTTTTTTTTAAAATACACCAGTTTGTATTTGGTGCATTGAACTTCTCTGACTTTTTCAAAAATCTGAGAAATATCTGCCAACATTTTTCATCAATTTGTCTAGTCCTCCAACATTTTTCCAGTTTCCCCTCCAAATTTTAATGGTAATATAGGAATTGATAGGCTGATAGCTAAATATCCTCCGACATTGCAGGAATTTTTTTATTTAAAAAAATGGAATATCTGGCGACAATCATTGGAATTTACCACCAAATACAATCTGGGAAATACAGACTGGGTTCCTAGGGTCATGCCAGACTGCAGGAACTGGTAAACTGTTCGCCAAGAAATCCCTTATTTAGGCTTCTCTTCTCAGTAAAATACATGTAAATATAGAAGGAAATTAAGGATTGTACGCACAGAAAATGTTAATGTCCCATATTTTGCAGACTGGGGGTCATGCAGATAAATTGTAGGATTGAAAATTGTAGAACATTGAATGACTTGGATGAAACATGAAACTTTGATATTTTCCCAGTTATTAAGATGTAGCTACACTGAATACTTTTTGGACTTAACTAAAATTTGTGGTCCTTTAATTTTTAATTGTGGCCCTCCCTCTCATTAAAGTCTAAAACATTGAGTTAACATTCTGAACTGAAATTACATTAAAATGTTGCATACCTACTAAAAGTCTAAGAAGCGCCCGCTGCCCAGTCTGCAGAATATGGGACATTTTCTGTGCGAACATTCCTTAATTTCTTCCTATATTTACATGTATTTTACTGAGAAAAGCAAAAATAGAGGATTTCTGGGAGAACACTTTACTAGTTCCTGCTGTCCCGAGAAGCGCAGACGCAGTCGCCGCAGACCCTCGGTGCACGCTATAATTTATTAATTTAAGTTTTTAGGCTTTTACTTTTTAGCGAGTGTTTTGAAGCTGGGTCATTCCATGACAAGTGAACCAAAAAATATGAAATTTAAGACCACACATCCTCAGATTTGCATGAAAGTTGGTACAAAGGGTTCTTGTGCCCAAAAAACTCTATTTTGAGAATCTCAGCTCTCTAGCTTTTATAGGTCAAAAGTTATGACCTTGTGAAATTTTGAAAAAAAAGGGCAAAATGCCTTGACATCACCACTTTTGAAAGGTCATAACTTTCTTATTATTAGACCTAGAACAAAAAGTTTAGCATGTTTTTTGTTCAAGATAAGCTACACAATCTTTCTAGATGTGCAAAATTTTATTTTTTTGAATGAAAAAGGTCACTTACCCTCTTTGATTTTGACCTTTACAAAAAAAATTTTTGAACAAAAATGTAGATGGACTACTTTGCTATAAATTGGAATGTTAATATTTACTACTATTATTAGGGATTAGGATATATTCGAGGTCAAACAGGTGCGTTAGACAAGAAAAATGTAAAAGTGCATTAAAATATCATAATTTTGAAAAGTTAAATTGTAGTAGAGTTTCACAAATTATGAATTTACCAATATTAATAAATACCAATATTAAATTTATTACTATTTACTAATATGTATCAATATTTACTAATATGTATCAATATTTACTAATATTTATCAATATTTACTAATAAGTAATATTAATAAATATTTACTAGTATATATCAATATTTACTAATATATATCAATATTTATTAATATATATCAATATTTACTAATATTTATCAATATTTATCAATATTTACCAGTATTTACTAACATTCATTAATATCAAGTTATTAATATTTACTATTATTTAACACGGTATATATGTATTTAACATTAGTCAATTTAATATTGGTAAATATTAAAATATTAGTAATTATTAATAAATAAGAGTGATTATTAATTAATAATAGTAGTTATTAACTTATTAATAAATAAGAATAACTATTTATAAATAATGGTAAATAGGCTATTAAAAAACAATAGTAACTATTAGTAAAGAAAAGTTTATAGTAGTAAATTTAATATAGGTAATTATTAATATTATTAAATTTGTAATTAGTAAATTTTATATCAATCTAACTTTTCAAAATTATGATTTTTTCTTGTAATTGCATATTTTTTGTCTAACGCACCTGTTTGAGCTCAAATATATCCCTAATCCCTATTAATAGTAGTGAATATTAACTTTCCAACCTATAGCAAAATAGTCAATCTACATTTTTTGTTCTAATAAATTTTTTGTCAGTTGGGGCCTTTGAGGGTAAAGGTCAAAGTCAAAGAGGGTAAGTGCCTTTTTTTGTTTAAAAAATTTAAATAATAAAATTTTGTTCACCTAGAAAGATTGCCTAGCTTATTCTGAACATAAAACGTTCTAAACTTTTTGTTCTAGGACTAATAATAAGAAAGTTATGACCTTTCAAAAATGGTGATGTCAAGGCATTTTGCCCTTTTTTCAAAATTTCAAAGGTCATTACTTTTGACCTATAACAGCTAGAGCTGAGATTCTCAAAATAGAGTTTTTAGAGCTCAAGAACCCTTTGTACCAACTGTCATGCAAATCTGAGGTGGTGTGATGTTAACCCTTGGTCTGCTTGTCCTTGAATGCCCCAGCTATGATGCTTCTGTTGTTAGAGGCCCCAGTTACTTAGTGTGCTGCAGTTTACCTGTTTGATCCTAATTATTGGTATTGGAGAGTATTTTTGGCCATTTTGAAGAGAAATTTGAAAATTCTCCAATAATTACATGTAAACTGTAAACATATTATTTAGGAATTATAATTAATTACTAATTAGGAACCAGTCTGAAAAGAATAGCAGGATTTGTGAATTCACTGAATTGTGCCTAAATCCTATTTAATTCTTATTGTCCCATGTTATTTGCTGTGTCCAAATCCCAATTTCTGTAAAAAAAATCCTGGGTCTGTTGAGATATTCTTTTCAGACTGGATTAGGAAATTGTCTCCAGACTCAAAGTTCTTGCAAAGACATACTTTCCTTCAAGCAGGGCTGCGGAGTAGGTACATAAAATATTCAACTCCAACTCCGACTCCTTTTTATTTTGAATTTTTTGACTCCAACTCGACTCCTTTATAAATAATTTCACCGACTCTTCGACTCCGACTCTAACAAACAGTTTTACAGTATTTTTATAAGCAATATTGAGTCATTTGAATGTTTACTTTAAGTATGGATTTAATTCATATCTATGAGCAATTATTAGTTCTTATGAGATATTTAACATGATGAACAACAAATAAAATGGACCTAAATTTTTATGACTTATATCTATAGCTTGGAGTCGGGAGTCGGTACAAATTTTCGACTCCTGACTCCGACTCCACCAAAAAAAGCTTTGACTCCAACTCCACAGCCCTGCCTTCAAGAAACGTCACCAAAGAATGAAGACCTTAGGGCTTAGGCTAGTGGTGTCTCCGTCATGGACGTGCTTTGTGGGAACAGAAGGCTGAATTAACTAGATAGGGGATTTATTTGAGAAAACCCATATTTTAGATTATGACATTCTGTTAAACCAATCAAGTGGCTTTCATTTTAATAGGTCAAAACTCGGATACTAGACGTGTCTTCTACTTTAATTTATTGAAAACTTTGGAGCATCAATTAAAAAATTAATATAGGTTGTGAACTTGTAGCTAGATGATAAAACTAAAGTTTCTACATTATTAGTTCACATGAATGGTAGATCTAATATTTCTTACTTCATTAAATTTACCTTTTTTTACATCCACAGATCCAATGAAAGGATTTCTCAGTCCTCTTGCTCCAAATACTTAGCAACTGTTGGTGTGGATGAGACAGTCAGAATATGGCAAATCACCAATGGGAAATTGTTACACGAGCTTCAACCCCCCAAACAACTTACTACTCCTATATCTACAATAGCATTTTCTCCTAAAGAGTTTTCTCTTGTAAGTATTAGTATATGATTGCAAACAATGCTTCCACCAGTAGATAGTCATATTAGCTATTAGTTTTTCTGTGATCACAGCCTAACATATCATTGTTGTTATTGGGAAGATGTTGAATATTTATGGTAACAATTTGTAATCCTTCTCTTGAAATTAGGTTTCAGAATGGTGATGTTGAGCTCCATTTATGCTATTTAATGTTGTTGTATGAATTCAGAATTTTCAACTCAATTCAAAATTTGGTTCATTTAATTTTTATTCTGAATTTGATTAGCTACATTACATTTTTGATTTATTGAATACCATTTTCTTCCTTAGCCCCTTGTTTTCTTCCTTAGCCCCGTGTTTTCTTCCTTAGCCCCTTGTTTACTTCCTTAGCCCCTTGTTTAATTCCTTAGCCCCTTGTTTACTTCCTCAGCCCCTTGTTTACTTCCTCAGCCCCTTGTTTTCTTCCTCAG
Organism: Caprella mutica; assembly: GCA_947561585.1. Lineage (NCBI taxonomy): Eukaryota > Metazoa > Arthropoda > Malacostraca > Amphipoda > Caprellidae > Caprella > Caprella mutica. The sequence continues at coordinate 393,913 of CANNZV010000426.1, forward strand.
CCCCTTGTTTACTTCCTCAGCCCCTTGTTTTCTTCCTCAGCCCCTTGTTTTCTTCCTCAGCCCCTTGTTTTCTTCCTTAGCCCCTTGTTTTCTTCCTTAGCCCCTTGTTTTCTTCCTTAGCCCCTTGTTTTCTTCCTCAGCCCCTTGTTTTCTTCCTCAGCCCCTTGTTTACTTCCTCAGCCCCTTGTTTTCTTCCTCAGCCCCTTGTTTTCTTCCTCAGCCCCTTGTTTTCTTCCTTAGCCCCTTGTTTTCTTCCTTAGCCCCTTGTTTACTTCCTCAGCCCCTTGTTTTCTTCCTCAGCCCCTTGTTTTCTTCCTCAGCCCCTTGTTTTCTTCCTCAGCCCCTTGTTTTCTTCCTCAGCCCCTTGTTTTCTTCCTCAGCCCCTTGTTTTCTTCCTCAGCCCCTTGTTTTCTTCCTTAGCCCCTTGTTTTCTTCCTTAGCCCCTTGTTTTCTTCCTTAGCCCCTTGTTTTCTTCCTCAGCCCCTTGTTTACTTCCTCAGCCCCTTGTTTTCTTCCTCAGCCCCTTGTTTTCTTCCTTAGCCCCTTGTTTTCTTCCTTAGCCCCTTGTTTTCTTCCTTAGCCCCTTGTTTACTTCCTTAGCCCCTTGTTTACTTCCTCAGCCCCTTGTTTACTTCCTCAGCCCCTTGTTTACTTCCTCAGCCCCTTGTTTACTTCCTCAGCCCCTTGTTTACTTCCTCAGCCCCTTGTTTACTTCCTCAGCCCCTTGTTTTCTTCCTCAGCCCCTTGTTTTCTTCCTCAGCCCCTTGTTTTCTTCCTTAGCCCCTTGTTTTCTTCCTTTGCCCCTTGTTTACTTCCTTAGCCCCTTGTTTACTTCCTCAGCCCCTTGTTTACTTCCTCAGCCCCTTGTTTTCTTCCTCAGCCCCTTGTTTTCTTCCTCAGCCCCTTGTTTTCTTCCTCAGCCCCTTGTTTTCTTCCTCAGCCCCTTGTTTTCTTCCTCAGCCCCTTGTTTTCTTCCTCAGCCCCTTGTTTTCTTCCTCAGCCCCTTGTTTTCTTCCTTAGCCCCTTGTTTTCTTCCTTAGCCCCCTTGTTTTCTTCCTTAGCCCCCTTGTTTTCTTCCTTAGCCCCCTTGTTTTCTTCCTTAGCCCCTTGTTTACTTCGTTTGCCCCTTGTTCTCTTCCTTAGTCCCTTGTTTTCTTCCTTAGCCCCTTGTTTTCTTCCTTAGCCCCTTGTTTACTTCCTCAGCCCCTTTTTTTCTTCCATAGCCCCTTGTTTACTTCCTTAGCCCCTTGGTTGTCAATCAGAGTGTGGCAGACTCACATTCAGAAGCTTCAAAATGTTAGACCTGAAAATTTAATTCCTTCATTACATATACGGTTTTATCTATTAAAGGTGATGTGATAAGACTAGATTTCAATTTAAAATTTACCTCACACTGGCTGCTGCTGAAAGTCTTAACTTCAATTCATTCTCTTTTTTGAACTATTTATGGATTTTATTGAATTACGAGTCATTTAGAGAAAGCAATATTTTAAATTGTTTATAATATTATAAGAAATGGCTTTACACGTTCTGTCAAAAATTACTGCATTTTTAATTGAAAACTAATCAAATTATTTTTAGTGAGCAATCATGCATTTCATATGTTAAGGCCCCCACACACTACACGAGCCGAGACCAGGGCCTCAGGCTTGCACGAGCCTGCCTGGCTCGGTTCGTGCTCTCTGCCTCCCTACACATTACACAAGTCGAGCATTAGTTTGTATGATTTCTCAAATTCAGATTCAGATGACCTATTCGAGATTGCAATTTGTTTAAGTGCTAAACAACCTCGAAAAAGGTCTAAATGGTGCAAGTCTTAGCTATTGAAGAGGGGAGAACTGTCTCATGGCCAGTTAATTCAATAATTGAGATTAGAGCCTCGAGACTACGCTAATTAGGTACGTGAGAATGGATAAATCAACGTACTTGCAGTAGCTATCAATGGTGACCCCATTTATAAAAAGGAAGGATACATCAAACATACATTAAACACTTTCTGAAAAAGAAATATTCATTATGCACCAAGCTGACCGCAGGCTCGGCTCGCGCAACCCAGGCCAAATATCTGGAAGTGATAGATCAGCAAGGGCCTGATTTTGTGGCTCGGCTTGAAGATGTCCATACACTACTCGAACTGGCTCGGGGCTCGGCTTGTTTGCTAAGGCTCGGCTCGTGGATTGTGTAGTGTGTGGGTCTTTATAATGTACTGACAGACTCTTTTTAAAAGTTCTATGTGCTAGTTTAATTATCTTTGGTATTAATTTTCCAGTTCATTCAAAAAGGTCTTCAATTTTGCATATGTCTTTGGAATAGAACATGTAGTAGCTAACCATAATGATTTATTAAAATTTCAGTGTTTTCATTTAAAAAATCAAAAGGTAATCTTATTCATTTGCATAGACTGTTAAAAAATTTCAACTCCATTCGAATTGGATAATTTAATGTAGCTATTTTACAAATGGCTTTATTTGACTCAAAATTTATTTAAATTCTGTTCATAATTCCCTTTCAGTTTTGCACCTTTTAATGCATATATCAGAGCTATTTCAGTTGCTTTGTCATATGGTATTGCTGCACTTGTTAATGATATAAGCTGGAAAAATATATTGTATGTTGTTTGATATTTAATTTTAGATCCAACTTATGTCAATCTAGAATCTTAAGTGAAGAAAGGTGTGTAGAAGAAAGTTTGACACTGTCTTATACCACCAGGAGAGTTTCACTGGAAGGTGTTTTTCAGTTTTTAGCAGACAAAACACCTGCTCTATGCCTATGGTCTGATTTTGTTCTGAAGTATAATTTGATCATGTTTGCCAATAACTTTAATACTGTAATTATTTAGTAATATTTACCTCATCTTAGTTTTAACTGAGAGAACTACAACTCCTTATTTTTTAGTTGAAAGTTTAAATTGTTGTTAAGAATCCTTTTAATTTTCTTTTCAATGTCTGGTGAAATGTTGTAATTGAAGTAAAATATCAGATTTTTTATTTTATTCTAATTTTTTTTCCAGGACGGGCAGAAAGGTGGTGAAGAGAATTCCCTTCTTGTTCTCGGTACCATTGACGGTCGTGTCATTCTCTATGACTGGACACTGAGGAAAATCCTGAAGCAGAACAAAATGACTGCTGAAGGCAACACTTCAGTCGTCTCTATTCTCTGGGAAAACAACCAAACAGTCACCTTGCTCCTCTCAACTTCCATCATCTATTTTTGGGATGTCGTCTCGAACAATTTCTCACAGTATGTTGCAATGCTTATTGTAATAATTTTAAGTGCTATAAATGTGATTTTGATGTATTTTAATTTGATTATTCGTTCAGGATCAGTCATTATATTTATATATTGGATAATAATATGATTACTGAATATCACATAGCTACAGCAATCTAATACTCAATAGCTACAGATAATTTTAATTTCTACTTTTCAGAACAATAAAAGTGAAAGGCAACAGAAGTATGTGCAAACTAGACAGTGGTCAGTACGCAGTGGCTAGTCAGAGCATAGAAATCAGTGCTAGAAATAGCTCTGATGTTCCCCAGCCTAGCAAGTTCACAGGCCACGCCTCTCCTGTCAATTTCCTGCTCTCTGTCAAGGCAGACAGTGGATACTTTATTCTGTCTGCTTCTGTCAACGACTCCTTTGTTTACATGTGGTAAGTAACCCTTTGCAAAGGTGATGATTGCCTTTCTAACTTTAGTTAGTCTTTATATTGAAGAAACACTGTGATTTAATAGTTTCATGAAAGCAGGTAGAGAATTAAATAGATTTGGCTACTTCAAATTTATCCTCAAAAATTAGATTGGATGATGAATGCCTAATGTAATTAACACATCCATAACGATTAATATACAACAGTAATTTTAAGATATTAATTATTTTCTCCCATTTATCAAAAACTAATCTTATTGTTTTTGGTTCTAATTTTCTAATGATTTTTTATTTTGGCTGGCAGGAAAGCCTCTAACGAAGGTGACCAATCTAAGATGACAGAGTCTCTGGTGACCAGGCCTTACCTCACCCTCAAAATAGGGGAGGGTGTTACTTCAGTTGTCTGTTCTGAGAGAATCATTGCCGTTATCAGCGTATCTGGCATTCTTCGCTTATTTTACGTCAATTACCACAGGTAAATATTAGCATGGTATGGTAAATATTAGCAATTATCAGCAAATATTATTATTAGTAATTACCACAGGTAGCTAACTACTATTAGGTATATTAGCAATTATCAGCAAATATTATTATATTAGTAATTACCACAGGTAACTACTATTAGGTATATTAGCAATTACCACTGGTAAATATTAGCAATCACCACAGGTAAATATTAGCAATCACCACAGGTAAATATTAGCAATCACCACAGGTAAATATTAGCAATCACCACAGGTAAATATTAGCAATCACCACAGGTAAATATTAGCAATCACCACAGGTAAATATTAGCAATCACCACAGGTAAATATTAGCAATCACCACAGGTAAATATTAGCAATCACCACAGGTAAATATTAGCAATCACCACAGGTAAATATTAGCAATCACCACAGGTAAATATTAGCAATCACCACAGGTAAATATTAGCAATCACCACAGGTAAATATTAGCAATTACCACAGGTAAATATTAGCAATTACCACAGGTAAATATTAGCAATTACCACAGGTAAATATTAGCAATTACCACAGGTAAATATTAGCAATTACCACAGGTAAATATTAGCAATTACCACAGGTAAATATTAGCAATCACCACGGGTAAATATTAGCAATCACCACGGGTAAATATTAGCAATTACCACGGGTAAATATTAGCAATTACCACAGGTAAATATTAGCAATTACCACAGGTAAATATTAGCAATTACCACAGGTAAATATTAGCAATCACCACAGGTAAATATTAGCAATCACCACAGGTAAATATTAGCAATCACCACAGGTAAATATTAGCAATTACCACTGGTAAATATTAGCAATCACCACTGGTAAATATTAGCAATCACCACAGGTAAATATTAGCAATCACCACAGGTAAATATTAGCAATCACCACAGGTAAATATTAGCAATCACCACAGGTAAATATTAGCAATCACCACAGGTAAATATTAGCAATCACCACAGGTAAATATTAGCAATCACCACAGGTAAATATTAGCAATTACCACAGGTAAATATTAGCAATCACCACAGGTAAATATTAGCAATCACCACAGGTAAATATTAGCAATCACCACAGGTAAATATTAGCAATCACCACAGGTAAATATTAGCAATTACCACAGGTAAATATTAGCAATCACCACAGGTAAATATTAGCAATCACCACAGGTAAATATTAGCAATTACCACAGGTAAATATTAGCAATTACCACAGGTAAATATTAGCAATTACCACAGGTAAATATTAGCAATTACCACAGGTAAATATTAGCAATTACCACAGGTAAATATTAGCAATCACCACAGGTAAATATTAGCAATCACCACAGGTAAATATTAGCAATCACCACAGGTAAATATTAGCAATTACCACAGGTAAATATTAGCAATTACCACAGGTAAATATTAGCAATTACCACAGGTAAATATTAGCAATTACCACAGGTAAATATTAGCAATCACCACAGGTAAATATTAGCAATCACCACAGGTAAATATTAGCTATCACCACAGGTAAATATTAGCAATTACCACAGGTAAATATTAGCAATCACCACAGGTAAATATTAGCAATTACCACAGGTAAATATTATCAATTACCACAGGTAAATATTAGCAATTACCACAGGTAAATATTAGCAATCACCACAGGTAAATATTAGCAATCACCACAGGTAAATATTAGCAATCACCACAGGTAAATTGTGATTGTGAGCTGAAACAAAAATCACTGTTAGGCTTTAGCTATAATTCTTATATTTTTCTCGTTGGCTCTTTTCTTTTTCTTATATTACTATATATTGAATTCATAGCTATATATCTTTCATATTAATCAATTCGGAGAATTTAAATCAAGAAAATGACTTCAAAAGAATATAGACATCAGGCAGTTACAAGTAATGTAAGCTTTAATGTTTGGCAGACATTGTGGTAATAATTACCTCGGAAATGATGTCTGTGACTCTCTAGATTAACTGAACTAGGTCTGTTATTAGTTATTGAAACTTCTGTATTATGATTTATGTCAATATTAGAAGTTTCATTGAAGTGTTTATTGTTTCAGAGGCAGTCCCCAAGGCCCCATCCTCCCCTCTGCCTCCCTCACTCTGGTCCCATCAGATGATGAAGACAAAGCAGCCACTCCAGTGGTACAGGTCACCAGCCTCACTGACTCTGATGTAATCATTGCATATGGAATGGGAGCTGCACTGCACTTCGAGACTATTGTGAGTAGCTACTATTACTATTAGCACTATGTCTACTCTTGGTGGTACTATCAGCTATAGTATTAGTATTTTGTCTACTCGATGCCCAGTCATGGCTGCGCTTTTCTCTAAACAATTTTGTTGACAGTAATAACTTATTTCAGTTTCTCTGATAGACTACATTATATATATTTATGCTAGCTATCTTAAAGCGCATCCTCACTTTAATTTTTGATAAGGTTCCTTTTCTTTTATTGTAGTCATTATCCTCGCTGGTGGGAGACACAACTCTCATCCGCAACACCAAAATATCCACTGGTGGAGTTGGCAAAAAGTTGCCTTTAGTCTCGACAAAGACTAACGAGAACACAACTTACGCCAATCCACTGAGTGTACCGGAGATAAAGAACAAGAAGCTGCACGGTAAGAGAGGGAGAGATGAGGAGGAGCCTGTCTCTTCACTGCCCATATCCATACTGTTGAAGTCGCTCTCTACCAATGAGGGAACTGACGCAGCCATGCCTAGCTTCGATAGCAAGTGTCAGACCCATCTACTGCTACAGGTGAGACTCTCTACACCTATACAGTCTAGTCAGCCCTATGTCTTGGGTTGTATTGTTGTTAACTTTAAATTTTAAAACAATTCCAACATTAGCTACTGATTGAGTTATTTTACCATTCACTAAATGTGTTCCTTTCTGTGTCGTTAATGTCACTAATGGTAATTTTGTTGCCAGGCTCTTCACAGTGATAATCAGGAGATGGTGACTAAAGTTCTCTGGTCTAAGGACCCCGTGGTCATTAGGAGCACGCTAGCCAAACTACCAGTAACTGCAGTGATACCCTTACTGCAGTACTTCAACAAACACTGTCTGCCAGTGTGGCACCTGTAAGTTACTGCCTATTAAGTACTTTCTAGAATGGGTAGTGTGCAATATTGTCATTGACTATAAAGGGCAATACACACATAGGGTCTTTCCATCAGACATTTTGCTAGGTTCCTCCTACTTTTTCCACGAGAATATAAGAAAAAACGATATATTTATCATTTATTTAAGTTGGTATCCATGATATCTGCAGGTATCATGGATACCAACTTAAATAAATATAGCTATCGTTTTCTCTTATATTTTCGTGGAAAAAGTAGGAGGAACCTAGCAAAAAGTTTGATGGAAAGACTTGAAAAACCCTTCGTGTGTACGGCCCTTAAAGATTAAGCACTTCACAGCAATGTCTATTGCAAGTAGTTACACTTAACTCTATCTGTACTGTTTTTCTCTCTGCCAGTCACTACTCCTACACTCTGTGGATGAAGGAGTTACTCCTACAGCACAATGCGTACATCTCCTCCTTGCCCCAATGCACTACTCTGTTCACACCTTTCATCAAATACGCTGACGTCAGAACTGCCTCCATATCCAAACTATTCGCTGTGAGTAAACTTACGGGTGATGATATTGATAGTCATAATGACATAAACATTAATTGTATTCTTCATTTACAGCTTAACTCCCGGCTTGAAATGATCAAAGTTCAAATAGAGAAGACTAACGTGTTCAACATTCAGAGTGAGAAGGAATACACTCCTCTCATCACATTCGTGGATACATCTGAAGAGGAGGGTGATGAAGAGGAGAGTGATGAGGAGATGATGGTTAATGGTGAGGCATTTCAATGATGCGTTTGAATAATAATAATAATAACTTAGAGTTTGGTAGCATATTTTTAAATGTTTTAATTCTATATTTCGAATATTATAAAGATTTTGGTTCTCCCTCATTTTCTAAAACTGTTATTCGAAGAAGATTGCGTAACAGATTTAAGGTTTTGTGTTTGTGATGTCTATTATTATCATTATAAATCTGTGGGCACTTTAATACACTCGACTTTTAGAGCTCATTTGGGCTATTTAAACTGAATTCATTTATTGTAGACCAAGGTTATTTCTTACGGCTTAGGAGTGGAGAATACCTTTAACAACTAGCAATGATTCACAGTACTCGGAAAGTGGGTGTTAAAGGTCATGATCTGTCCTTTAGACATTTCTGATTATTTTTTTTGAAGCACAAAATTTGAAGATAAAGATGCGATCAAGTGGCACAGACATTTTTTTATTAAATTTAATCGATTATTTATTTGTATCTAATTTAACTCAAATAGTATGCTCTCTAAATGAAAATCGCAACAGTTCCATTTTAATGCTTCATTGCAATTGGGACAGAAATAACCGACCTTGTAACTAGTACGCATAATGAGAAGGTTACATAAGGACTTAAGTATAGTTTACTTTTACAGTAGATCACTGTTTCTTTTCCAGGCTCCAGTGCAGTGAATGGCTCCGTCTCTTCTGAAGAAGACTGCACGGACTCAGAGGGGAGTATGCAGGTGGACAACTCTGATGAAGAAACAAATGAGTCTGAATAAAAAGTTATTCTACATTAATTTAATTGACATAAACCTTATCAATTTCAAGTGAAGTAATTTTATGATAGGAGTAACTTCAAATTTAATACTTTAAATGGGCGATTTTCCTTTCTGACTGCTTCTTTCAGTCCCTCTTATTTAATTTCCTTTCGAAATCAGCGATATGGCATTTGGTTCCGAAGCTGATGTTCAACCCCTACTAAATGAGGGGTTGATAGTCAGCTTCGGAAACATAGACCACATCGCTGATTTCGAAAAGAAATTAAATACAAGAGACTGGAAAAATTAGTTGGAATGGAAAGTGGCTCTATAAAGCTACACTTACCAAGGAGTGTGACGAAAAGAAACACAATCACCGTTGGGTGCACTCACGAATGGGAGAGGTGATAGTAAATGAAGCCTATGAGCTTACCTAAAACAAAAATTTAATTTATTTATTGGACAACTGAACTAACAAAAACCTAAGAGGAAAATGAAGAGGTGATAGTAAATGAAGCTAAGAGTCTACCTAACACAAAATGTTAGACTTCGTAATTAAAAAGCATAACCCTAGCGCTGTGCTCTGAAACTGCAAAAAAAAAACGGATAATAAAAAATCCAAATTATAACAGTTCGGGACCCAAGGGACATTCCATTCACCACAGACTGTATACTTTTAGTTGTAAGATCTTCAAACCGGATTGTTATTTTAAGGTAGTTTGTAACCATAAAAGAAACTTAGCATTTTGGTGGCCTACAGATAATGTTTAGCATGTAGAATCATTTGAAAACAGGATCTATATATTGATGGAGCCACGAAAATCATGTTTTTTTTGGACACAGCTGCAATAATATCTAGTTTTTGTAGTGTAACTCTTTGAGGCACAAGACTTCGAGTAAAGATAGTACCAAGTGACACAGAAATTTTTTATTAATATTTAAAATAATCAATTATATATTTGTATGTAATTTGATACACTAGTATGAGATATAAACGAAAATCGCAGCAAATCCATTTTAATGCTTCGTTAATCAATAATCAGTTTGCTTACTCATGAAGTTAGTCCGCACCTACTGTTTCTGTAAGGTACCTAATAGTATATTGAAAAGTAGAAAAAGGTACAGTAAAAACATTATACAATATGAATTTACATGAAAAGAAAGGAAAATAAATAAAGAACTAATTTGATTTAATATTTTCAAACCTGTACGAAAAGAAATCTTTTTAGGCAAGCTAATAAATCATATTGTTATTCGCATAACTCAAAAAGTCTTCAACAAAAATAGCTTGGAATTGGTGACAGGAATTTTGCCCGGCGGAATTTTCCCCGTGGTTTATATATTTATAGCTTTAAATTGGTAGATTGTAAATTAATGGTATAAAATGTGAAATGCAACTTACATAAATATAAGACGTTTTAATGTAACTGTAATATATTGTACTAAAACAAGTTTTATTTAACCAATGTAAAATAGTCATGAAATTTAAAATAAAATGAATATGATTTTACTTAAAATAATTACAGAACATCTTATAAATTTGACTGTTGTATTTTTAGACAGTAGTTTAGTTTAAAATACTATATGGTTTACTATTTTTAAAATACTATTATTTAGTATTCTTAACTGTTATTTGCAATTCACTTACGGCTTTGTTAACCTGTACAGTACTTCGTGACGAGATATGACTATATATGTTCATTAATATGTTCAATGATTTCATTAACGATTTCATAGTTTTCAATCTTTCATTAAGAATTAATAGGATTTTTTAAAATAATGATATCTTTCCCACGTGAACTTGATATTATCGGCGCCATTGTGAAAGGGATAAGACAATAGCTGTAATAGCGCAAACTTCAGAAACCAAACGAATGAATTTTCATCCTACTTTTTCTAGTCGCATAATACCATTCATAATAACTGTTAAATAGTAACAGTTTGTTGAATTATTTTTAGTTAGGTTAACCTTACTTTTATCAATTACGGAGGAGATAAGTGAATTCTAAAAGAATGTTAGAATATATCAATGTAAATGTATGATGTTCAGTAATTATCTTAAGTAAATTCATTTTATTTTAATTTCCGTGGCTAGTTAAGTTAAATTAAAACTATTTATATTCATGTAGATTGCATCTCGCATTTTAAACTTTTAACTTACAATTTACCCATTTAAACCTAGAAATATATAAACCACGGGGAAAATTTCGCCGGGCAAAAAAAAACGGAGGGCTTTGTAGAACAGCTGTGGTATTGATTTTTCTTGGTGCAGGTATAGGGTTCGTAGGATTAGGAGTTTTTTTCGAGTGGTTTGAAGATCTGATCTGATTTGGTTGATGTCTATCGTACCTGTGGGTGGTGGTCTATTAATGACAGCTGAGCTGAAGTTCATGTGTTTGAATTCTGGGTTATGGCGTTCTATGTAGGCTCTTGCTTGGTTTCTGGTTATTCCCTGACGCTGTTGTATTGCTATTATTTCTTCCTCCCATCTGTACTCTCCGCAGTTTCTTGATACAGTGATGTGATTTCCAGAGCAGTGATGACACAGAACATTTCCACTGTCACAATCATCTATGGTGTGTCCCACTGTGTCGCATTTAGCACAAACTACAGGGGAGTTGCATTTAGTTTTAGAGTGTCCGTATGTCAAACATCCTTTACAGAGTTGAGGGCGATTTTTGTATTCGTACACCTTAGTTAATGCTTGTTCGCCAGGTATAGACACAAAAGTGGGAACCTCAGGTTTGTTAAAGATGAGAAGAAGAGGGGTGGCTCGATGATTTTTTGATTTTATCCATGTAGCTCTAATAACATCAGAGATTGGAAGAATCTTAATTAAGTCAGCTTTAAATTTCTCGAAGTCGCTAATATCGTATTTGGATATATATGCAATTCCCTTTGGTCGGAGGTAACTATTGCCTTTTTTGACTTCAACAGGGGTTCCATCAATATTTGTGAGAGTTTGAATCTTTTCTTGTTGTTCCGGTGATTTGGTTTTGATGGTGAAGGTTGTGCTATTGAGTGATCTGAAATCTTCGGGATCGTCACGCAAAAAGTTCTTGATGAATCTCTCGGCAGTCCATGGTTTAAGTTTCTTTTTGTTTTCGGGTGACAAATGAATTGTGAAAACTTCTGGTAGTGGTTGATATGATATGGTAGTGGTTTCATCTCCGTTCTCAATTTGGATGGCACGTTTAAAGCTGACTCTATGTTCATTTTGAATTCTCAAAATTTCACATTCTCTCATTTAACGGGAGCACTCTCGAAAGCCTGCTGGATGCTCTTCCTCACAGTGCAGGCATTTAGGCTCATCAGCAGGGCAATCATCGTAGCTGTGTCCATCTGTTGATCATTTTCCACACACCACTTTCTCAGATCTGCATTTCTTTATTGTATGGCCGTATGCTTGGCATTTTTTGCATCTCATAGGTTTGTTGTTGAATGGGTATATTTTAGTCTCTCCTGATAATCCTGGTAAGTAGATGCTATGAGGGGCGGTTCGTGATTCGTATGTTAGAATGAATGCTTTGGTGTCTGGGTTTTTGGTTCTTATGAATGAGGCTTGTTCTATGTTGATTAGATTTTCATGCTTTTCCTTCATCCATTCCTTCAGATCATTAAACGATTCTTCGTCCAAATTCAAGTCTCTGAGGTAGATGATACCTCGACTATGGTTGAATGGTTCGTAGAATGTGATTTTGCATGGTTTATTGTTGATGGTGGACAGTTTGAGAAGGTTTTCTTTAGATGATTGAGAGTCTTATTTCTATACAGGCTATGAATGATGATTTGTTGATGCTGAAGATACTATTAAGTTGGATTTTTGTAATGGTGCTGATTTCTCTGTGGAGATCAAAGGCACTAATTGTTCTTTTTAGCTCACTCTCAAATTCAATTTAAATGTATTTTCTATTATCAGTAGTGCCAGGGAGTCTGAAATTTTTTTTCAGAATTTGTCTTTCTTCGGTTTTATTCTTCTTTTAGTCTTTTTGTCTGGTTGTTTGGTCTTGAAGTTATTGTCAGATAAAGTTTCGGCAATTAGGTTGTCTGACTCTCTGGATTTGGTTATTGTTTTGATGTTATTTACTATGGTTTGCATTTGAGAAAGCAGGTTTTCTAATGGAACACCATCTCCTTGTCTAGAGGAAGGCGTGTCCCCAGTCACACTGACAATCATTTTCTCAGAGGTGTCGTAATTATGTTCGGCATTCGAAAAACTACCAACTCGCTCTCTTTTTTCATTTTTGTTTGGGGTATGATTACCCTCACTATTTCTTTTATCCCCCATCTCCAAATATTCTCCCCCTTACGGGGTGAGAATTTACAGAAAGGGAACTCTCTTTGGAGTATGAAAAAAGAATCCTATTTACAAAAAATATTATACTGATAAACAAAATGCCCCCAAACGATATTGGGGGGGGGGGGGGGGAGCCCCGTTAGTTATACCAAAGTGGAGAACAATCAAAGAAAATATAATAAAGGTGATGTTCTAAAGAAAATAGAGAAGAAAAAAATTTGGTACTTAACAGTATCACCACGGGAGGGTGAGGTCTCCTGGATATACAAGTAATACAATTGTAATACAAATACACCCTATGTATCAAAACCTAGTCCCACCCGTAACCCTAAGTGATAACAGATAAGCAATAATTAATAATTTTTGATACCAATTCACAAAAGGTACGGGAATACTTGTTCCAAAAATTAGTTGGAATGGAAAGTGGCTCTATGAAGCTACACTTACCAAGGAGTGTGACGAAAAGAAACACAATCACCGTTGGGTGCACTCACGAATGGGAGAGGTGATAGTAAATGAAGCCTATGAGCTTACCTAAAACAAAAATTTAATTTATTTATTGGGCAACCGAACTAACAAAAACCTAAGAGGAAAATGAAGAGGTGATAGTAAATGAAGCTAAGAGTCTACCTAACACAAAATGTTAGACTTCGTAATTAAAAAGCATAACCCTAGCGCTGTGCTCTTAAACTGCAAAAAAAAAACGGATAATAAAAAATCCAAATTATAACAGTTCGGGACCCAAGGGACATTCCATTCACCACAGACTGTATACTTTTAGTTGTAAGATCTTCAAACCGGATTGTTATTTTAAGGTAGTTTGTAACCATAAAAGAAACTTAGCATTTTGGTGGCCTACAGATAATGTTTAGCATGTAGAATCATTTGAAAACAGGACGTATTGATGGAGCCACGAAAATCATGTTTTTTTCTGGACACAGCTGCAATAATATCTAGTTTTTGTAGTGTAACTCTTTGAGGCACAAGACTTGGAGATAAAGATAGTACCAAGTGGCACAGACATTTTTTATTAATATTTAAAATAATCAATTATGTATTTGTATGTAATTTAATACACTAGTATGAGATATAAACGAAAATCGCAGCAATTCCATTTTAATGCTTCGTTAATCAATAATCAGTTTGCTTACTCATGAAGTCATTCCGCACCTACTGTTTCTGTAAGGTACCTAATAGTATATTGAAAAGTAGAAAACGATACAGCAAAAACATTATACAATATGAATTTACATGAAAAGAAAGGAAAATAAATAAAGAACTAATTTGATTTAATATTTTCAAACCTGTACGAAAAAAAAATCTTTTTAGGCAAGCTAATAAATTATCTTGTTATTCGCATAACTCAAAAAGTCTTCAGCAAAAATAGCTTTGAATTGGTGACAGGAATTTTTCCCGGCAGAATTTTCCCCGTTGATTATATATTTATAGCTTTAAATTGGTAGTTTGTAAATTAATGGTATAAAATGTGAAATGCAACTTACATAAATATAAGACGTTTTAATGTAACTTTAACATATTGTACTATAACAAGTTTTATTTAACCAATGTAAAATAGCCATGAAATTTAAAATAAAATGAATATGATTTTACTTAAAATAATTACAGAACATCTTATAAATTTGACTGTTGTATATTTAGACAGTAGTTTAGTTTAAAATACTATATGGTTTGCTATTTTTAAAGTACTATTATTTAGTATTCTTAACTGTTGTTTGCAATTCACTTAAACCTGTACAGTACTTGGTGACGAGATATGACTATATGTTCAATTGTTCATTAATATGTTCAATGATTTCATTAACGATTTCAATCTTTCATTAAGTATAAATAGGATTTTTTTAAATAATGGTATCTTTTCCACGTGAACTTGATATTATCGACGCCATTGTGAAAGGGATAAGACAATAGCTGTAATAGCGCAAACTTCAGAAACCAACTGATTACAACTGAATGAATTTTCATCCTACTTTTCCAAGTCGCATAATACCATTCATAATAACTGTTAAATAGTAACAGTTTGTTGAATTATTGAAAATGTTGAATTATTGTTAGTTAGGTTAACCTTACTTTTATCAATTACGGAGATAAGTAAATTCTAAAAGAATGTTAGAATATATCAATTTATATGTATGATGTTCAGTAATTATCTTAAGTAAATTCATTTTATTTTAATTTCCGTGGCTAGTTAAGTTAAATTAAAACTATTTATATTCATGTAGATTGCATCTCGCATTTTAAACTTTTAACTTACAATTTACCCATTTAAACCTAGAAATATATAATCCACGGGGAAAATTCCGACGTGCAAAAATCCGCCGGACAAAAGTCCTAGAACCCTTGGAATTTGGTGGGACGATTGGTCAATGTCCGGGAACAATCTGATATAATTTTGGGAGCGATCCGGTCAAAGTCATTCATAATTTAATAACTCAACTTTGAACCAAATTGCCTGAAATTTGGAGGGACGATTATTCTATATCCAGTAACGATTTGGTAAGTTTTTGAGACCGATCAGGTCAAAGGTCTAGTTCATTTATTCAAAAAGTATTCAACCAAATAGCCTGAAATTTGATGGAACGATTGGCCCGTATCCAGGAATCAATTTTTATCATATTTTGGGAGTGATCAAGTCAAAAGTCAAGGTCATTTATGACTCGAATAGTATTCAACTAAAAATTGTTTGAAATTTGGTGGGACGATTGGTCAATAACCAGGATCCATTTTATTAGATTAAGGGAAAGATCGGGCAAAGGTCATTTGTAACTCAAGACAAATTATTTGATGGTCAAGGTTATTTACGGCGGAGAAGATTTGCGCTCTACGAGAGTACGTCATTTAGTTACTTATAAGAATTCATTTAAATTGTGTATGCGTTTCTTTATCTTTATTCTTTTGGTACAATATTTAATTGATTTATGTGAAAATCACCCCCATAAATAGTTTACTTATCTTTATTTGTCTGTCTGTGGTCTGTCACACTTACATAGGAATAGCATTTCAATAAATTTTTATATCGATTGACGTAATCATGATACGAGTTAATATCATCAGAATTTTAAATTCGTAAAATAAATTAATAATATTGACTTTTTATATCAAGATTCAGTTCTTGGTATCTAGAATACAATCACAAGTTACAAAATGGGCTGTTTGTTGCATTTAGTTATCTCATTGAAATATAAAAATATAAATTTTCAAACTTCAAAAATGGAATCTGCTGCGGAAAAGAAAAGAAGATTAGCGAGAGAAAGACAACGGACTCGAAGATCTAAATTGAGCCAAGAACAGCTACAGAAAGGAAAAGAATTGATAGAGAACGTCTTTTAATTCGATCAAGAACAAGCTGCAGAAAGAAGACTTCAAAATAGAAATTTAATGAATGAATTAAGACGAAATACCAATGAAGAACAAACAAACGAAAGAAGAGAGATATAGACAAAGACATGCCCATATCTGCCAAAATGAAACGGAAGAGCTAACCAATGAAAGAAGAGAGATTAATAGGCAGCGACATATCCAATTATGCCAAAATGAATCTGAAGAAATATTAAATATTCGAATAAACATTGAAAGACAAAGACAAGCTGAAAGAAGTCAATATGAAACTAGACCACAAAGGAACGCTAGAAGAGATGCAATGAGAAACAGAATGCAAGAACGATACCTTCGGGACAATCGGATACGACATCAAGAGTTAATAGCAGAAAGGCATTATATCTCAACATATGAAAATAACATTGAACAGCGCAACTGCGGTGAAATGAATATTCTTTGTCAATCTTGCCGAGCTAAACACTTCACTTCCAAAAAACCTGCGGATGGACATTTCAACAGTTGCTGCCAAAAAGGTAAAATACTTCTTTCAATTCGAAGAGAATATCCCGAGTATATTCGTTCATTGATCTCTGACACCTTCAATCCTCATTATAAAATATAAAATTTTAAAGAATGCATTAGATAATACAACTCTGCATTATCATTTGCATCGTTGGGGTCCAAAATTACAGAACCTCCTGGAAGAGGTCCGTATTGCTTTAAGGTTCATGGGCAAATGTATCATCGAATGTCACTCATGCATCCGATTAATGGCGAACATAGGCAATTTGCCCAACTGTATTGTATGTCATTGATTCATCTGCCGCGAACAATATAAGACTTGCAAATGATGCAAATCATCGATGCATTCCACAAATCATGACAAATTTAGATCGAATAATTTGTGAAAACAACGTTTATGCTGTTTCATATAAGACTATTAAAGAAGTTGAGTATCAGGCGCATGAGAGTGCACTTCGTGAAGGCAGAGAAATACCTATTGTCAACATTGTTTTTAACAGGGATCGCACTGCAGACAGAAGAACGTATAATCTACCGAATGTGAATGAAATTGCAATGGTTTTCAGAAACCAAGATGGAGAAGCCTCCCTTTAATAGAGATTTTCGAGTTTACCCAAGAAACGAAGATGCTCAATTGATAAATCTAAATATTTTGAGTCCCAACCTAGATCCCATGACTTATGCTTTATTTCTCCCATTCGGTGAACCAGGATCGCAACCAAATATGGTGGGAAATGTAAACGACAGACCGAATATTCGACGGAGAAATATATCGATGTTATAACATAAAGTTGCACTCACAGCAATAAGAGACAAATTTAACCCAATACTTCACGGTGGAAAACTTTTCCAGCAATGGGCAGTAGATTCATATTTCCAAGTGGAAGCAAACAACTTGAATTTCATCAAGAATCAACAGAATCGACTGAGAGTAGAGCAGCAAAGTGGATTGGCAGATCATTTGAATAATGCAAGGAATGATTTAGGAATGCAAATAGGACGAACCGTAATTTTGCCCTCATCTTTCCAAGCTTCTCCACGGAATATGAAAGAAAGATACCAAGATGCAATGGCCATTGTACGTAAATATGGTCCACCTGATTTATTTATCACTATGACCTGCAATCCAAACTGGACAGAAATTAAAGAAAAATTATTTTATGGCCAAAGTGCATCAGATCGACTCGATTTGATGGCAAGAGTATTCAGTTTGAAACTTAAAGAGCTTTTGGAAAATATTAATAAGAAACACATTTTAGGAAAAGTTGAAGCATATTGCTATTCCATCGAATTTCAAGAGAGGTTTACCTCATGCTCACATTCTGGTAATTTTAAATACAATTGACAGCCAGAATGATCCAGCGAAAATCAACGACATAGTTTGCGCTGAAATACCTGATCGACGAACGAAACCTCAACTCCATGAAATTGTTAAAAAATTCATGCTCCATGGACCCTGTGGAGATCAACGGCCCAATGCATCCTGCATGGAAAATAGTATTTGCACAAAAAAATTCCCAAAGGAATTTCATAATGCAACAAAATGACAGCAAACGGTTATCCATCATATAAACGACGTTCAAGTGTACAAGTTGGAAGTAGTACCTTTAATAATAGGTATGTGGTTCCTTACAACAAATTCTTATGCCACAAATTCAACTGTCACATAAATGTTGAAATATGCTCCTCAGTTACTTCTGTTAAGTTCATTTTTAAATATGTTTACAAAGGCTACGACTCTATTCATTTAAATGTAGACGAAGTTGCAGGGGACATTACAGCCAATTACGACGAAGTAACCCATCACTTGGAAGTGCGATATGTGAGTGCTCCAGAAGCCATGTGGAGATTGCTTGAAAACAAGATGCATGGAAGATCTCACAGTGTTATACGTTTGGCTGTTCACTTGCCTCAAGAGCAACTCATTTATTTTGAAGAAGGCGATGAAAGAGGTGCTTTGGAAAGAGCAGCAAACAGAAATACTCCATTAACTGTATGATTTCAGCTTAATCTAGTAGATACTAACGCACGACAGTTTTCTACACAGAAATACCATACCACTACGTGTTTAACAAACAAATCAATTCATGGAAACCACGAGTGAGAGGCCAAGATAAAATAATATCTAGATTGTACACAGTCAGTCCAAGAGATGAAGAACGTTTCCATTTACGACTACTGTTAATACATGTCCGAGGAGCCTGCAGTTTTGCAGAGTTGCGAACAGTTGACGGAATCATTTATGATACTTACAAAGAAGCTGCAAGCCACAGAAATTTGCTGCAAAATGACGAAGAATGGCGATCATGTATGACAGAAGCTTCTTTACAAAGCATGCCTCAACAACTGAGACAATCATTTGGTCTCATTTGTATCTTTAATACTTCAAAGGATCCTTTACGATTATACAACCAGTTTGAAGAGCATTTCATTGAAGACTTCGCACTGACCAATGTTAGGGAAGTAGCTGTGCAAAAATCTTTGAAAGACATTGAATTAACATTATTAATGCACGGAATACATTGCAGTGACTTGCATCTACCATTTAAAAATGTTCCATTCGTGAATGAAAATAATAATGATAATGAAGAAGTTCAAGCAAATGCTGTCGAGACCATCATTGCAACTCTTACTGATTCCCAACGGCAAGTCTTTGATATTATTATCGCAGCTATCAATGATGAAGGGAGAGAATGTAGATTCTTCTTTTTAGATGGCCCAGGAGGAACTGGAAAAACATACCTATATCACAGGTTGATCAGTGTCTTGAAGAGTCAGAATAAAACTGTTCTGTTGTACGCTACTACAGGTATTGCCGCGGATCTACTTATAGATGGCAGAACCGTACACAGTGGTATGAAATTACCTGTACCAATACTTGGAAATTGATCGGCTAGAATAAGAGTACCATCTGATTGTTCTGAAAAGTTGAAATTGGCTCAACTATTGATAATTGATGAAGCATCAATTCTGTCCAGCAATGCCCTGCGTATAATTGATTGTCTTTTGAAATCAGTAATGAATTGCACAAAGCCATTTGGTGGTAAAGTTATTTTTTACTCAGCGGAGACTTCGTCAAACAGCTCCAATTATTCCAAGAGGATCAAACGCAGAAATAAATCAAATAATTGAATCATCGATAAAACAATCTGTTCTTTGGAGACACTTAACCAAATTGAGTCTTACAGAAAATATGCGTATTACAGGACACAAGGACTTCAACCGGTGGCTCTTGGATATCGGAAATGGAACATTATCAAATGAGGAAGATATTTCAAATGATTTAATAGAAATACCGCAAGAAATGATATCAACGAGAAATATTGTTAATGATATATTTGGAGATTCATTGATTCTGGATAGTGTCGACGCTATAGAAAATGTGGCCTCCAAAATTATCCTGCATGATTCCTGACTCCAAAAAATGTTGATGCTCTTAAAATAAACAACCAGATACTTGCTGTAATCCCTGGAGAAATATAAACATATAAAAGCGTTGATACTATAACTACTGAAAATGATGAGACAGCTTTCAATTATCCAGTTGAGTTTCTGAACTCTTTGACTCCATCAGAAGTGCCACCACACGCATTAAAACTGAAGAAAGGCTCTATAGCAATGCTCATACGAAACTTAAATCCATTAAAAGATCTATTGAATGGAACTCGAATTTTAGTCAAATCTCTCAATGAACTGTATATTTATTCATGGTGAAATTCTGAGTGGAAGTAAAAGAACAGAGCAAGTTTTTATTCCAAGAATAAATATATCTCCAAGTGACACGACGTTACCATTCACCATGACCAGAAGATAATTTCCTTTAATACCGGCCTTTGCAATAACCATCAACAAATCACAGAGACAAAGTTTTGATAAAGTTGAAATTTTTCTACCATCGCCAGTCTTCAGTCATGGTCAACTTTACGTGGCATTGAGCAGAACTCGGGACAGAAATAATCTAAGAATTTGTATAAGCAATAACGCAAACCAAGGATCATTAATTTCAAACAGAACTTTCACAAAAAATGTAGTTTTGTTAGAGTTACTAAGTTGATCTTCGAACAGGTTCATGATTTAGTATTTAGTATAAACAATTGTAATTTTATAAGATAAAGATATTTCGTACGTATTTATATGTGTTTCATTATAATATTGTGTTTTATCACTGTTCCAACTATTAATTTTTCTGTTTAAAAAATCGACCAAATATATTCAACAATTGTCGTCATATATAATTATAACGGCACGGGTACACTAGTATTTATATATTTGACAAGTAACGTAAACAGTTAATTTATTTTTGTCTTCTGACTAACGGTAACCCACGTAAATAAGCAAGGTAATATCATGCAATATTTAATATTAGATTACATACTCTGTTTCTATACAGGGTGACCCACAAAAGTGTACCCAACTTAGAATTAATATAAACATCGTATTAATCTATACTAATAACTTCCCTCGTGTGTTTGTTAATTAATTTATTTATTTGGTGTCCGCTTTTACTCGACGGGTATTGAACATGAAGAATGTAACTATGATACGCACGGGAATATATTGACTTGATATTTAAATTGCTTTCATTCAATTTCTGTGTGTATTTTATCTATAAAATATAGTATCAGCTTATGCAGAAAAATAAATTTTAATTGAGTTAAATGAAAGAACCTAATAACGGGTAATAAATTGGTATTGAAGACCCGTTATTTTTAACGGGCAAATACACTAGTAACTAATAAGTAGTTAAAAAATGAGTTGGAAGTAAATTTTAAAATTATATTTTTTTCATGTATCCATTCTACCTCCGTCATTGCTTAAGATTGTACGTGTACAAAATCAATATTATTTCAAACTTGGATACACTTTTTTGTGGGTCACCCTGTATAGTAATGAATAGTTATTGGTATACAAGGATTTTAGCATGGTTGTTTGTGCAGTGTACGGATGTCATGAAAAAAGTATTTACCCCGTTGTATACTATATAGAGCATTTAATCTAATACTGCCAAGATATATTAACTCTAAAGTAATATATCTTGCCAGATGTGCGTTCGTATTTGTTTATCCGCAAAAGAGTCTGAAACTCGTATCAAGGCGTAGCATAAGTGCCCGCTCGGCATCAATTATTAACCAAGTGAATGAAATAATTCATTTGTTAATAGTATTGGAAGTATTTTAAATAAAGTGAATAGCTAATATATAGATGAAGAAACAAAAGACATTCAAATCATATAACAGATTCAGGATAGAGCTCGTATGGGCTAAATTAGAGAAATCCGAAAATAAATAAAAAACATTATTGAGAATCCACATCCCACATAATTCATGATCTTTGAATACAATATAATGAAGAGGCAAAGAAACGCCGGAGAAAACATAACCTCACATTTATGGCAGAGGCAAGCATCATCAAATATTATTTTCTATCTAAGATGAAGTATAACCATAAAACCAACTACATAGCTATTTTACAATCTTGAGTTCTGAAAACAAGACCATTACGAGATAAGGAGTGACTTTATTCTAATAATGTAATGGGTAGGTAGTGAAAGCAAACCATCAGTAGATAACTGAAGAGTGGAGTAATTACTCTAAAAATAATCAGGATAGCTACAGTAATTTACTTTGGAGAAGGATTCTTATTAAATTAGCTATGAGACTGCTATATATTGTGCTAAATAAGATGTTAAAAAGCTTTCCCTATTAATAATAAGGTAATCCAAGGAGACATGAAGAGAATAAGGACTCGTAGAAGAGGGGACAGTGAAAGTACGCTCTATGCACTAAATTGATTACTCGGCTATCACAGGTAACAGTGTCGACTCAGCGCATTGATGGCAAGAATAGACACCCATGGATAAGAGACCTACACAGTCAGTCTGCTTACCCATGGATAAAAGACCTATACAGTCAGCCTGCCCATCCATGGATAAAAGACCTACACAGGCAGTCTACCCATCCATGGATAAAAGACCTAAACTGTCAGTCTGCCTACCAATGGATAAAAGACCTACAGTCAGTCTGCCCACCCATGGATAAAAGACCTAAACTGTCAGTCTGCCCACCAATGGATAAAAGACCTACAGTCAGTCTGCCCACCCATGGATAAAAGACCTAAACTGTCAGTCTGCCCACCCATGGATAAAAGAGCTACAGTCAGTCTGCCCACCCATGGATAAAAGACTTACACAGTCAATTTGCTCACCCATGGATAAAAGACCTACACAGTCAGTCTGCTTACCCATGGATAAGAGACCTACACAGTCAGTCTGCTTACCCATGGATAAGAGACCTACACAGTCAGTCTGCTTACCCATGGATAAGAGACCTACACAGTCAGTCTGCTTACCCATGGATAAGAGACCTACACAGTCAGTCTGCTTACCCATGGATAAGAGACCTACACAGTCAGTCTGCTTACCCATGGATAAGAAACCTACACAGTCAGTCTGCTTACCCATGGATAAGAGACCTACACAGTCAGTCTGCTTACCTATGGATAAGAGACCTACACAGTCAGTCTGTTTACCCATGGATAAGAAACCTACAATGTCAGTCTGCCCACTCATGGACATAGCAAGGCAGAAGGAAGAGAAAGAAAGAAGTAGAAGAAAGATACAAAGGAAAGCTGAAAAAAGGCATACTTAGGCATGCAGGATAATTATGGGCAGTGCTAAACTGCACCACCAGGTGGCAATGCAGTGCTAAACTGCACCACCAGGTGGCAATGCAGTGCTGAACGACACCACCAGACGGCAATGCAGTGCTAAACTGCACCACCAGGTGGCAATGCAGTGCTGAACGACACCACCAGACGGCAATGCAGTGCTAAACTGCACCACCAGGTGGCAATGCAGTGCTAAACTGCACCACCAGGTGGCAATGCAGTGCTGAACGACACCACCAGACGGCAATGCAGTGCTGAATGACACCACCAGGTGGCAATGCAGTGCTAAACTACACCAACAAGTGGTAATGCAGTGCTAAACTGCACCACCAGACGGCAATGCAGTGCTGAACGACACCACCAGACGGCAATGCAGTGCTGAATGACACCCCCAGGTGGCAATGCAGTGCTAAACTACACCAACAAGTGGTAATGCAGTGCTAAACTGCACCACCAGACGGCAATGCAGTGCTAAACTACACCAACAAGTGGTAATGCAGTGCTAAACTGCACCACCAGACGGCAATGCAGTGCTAAACTGCACCACCAGACGGCAATGCAGTGCTGAACGACACCACCAGACGGCAATGCAGTGCTGAATGACACCACCAGACGGCAATGCAGTGCTGAATGACACCACCAGACGGCAATGCAGTGCTGAATGACACCACCAGACGGCAATGCAGTGCTGAATGACACCACCAGGTGGCAATGCAGTGCTGAATGACACCACCAGGTGGCAATGCAGTGCTGAATGACACCACCAGGTGGCAATGCAGTGCTGAATGACACCACCAGACGGCAATGCAGTGCTGAATGACACCACCAGGTGGCAATGCAGTGCTAAACTGCACCACCATACGGCA
The DNA here is from genome assembly GCA_947561585.1 of Caprella mutica. Lineage (NCBI taxonomy): Eukaryota > Metazoa > Arthropoda > Malacostraca > Amphipoda > Caprellidae > Caprella > Caprella mutica. Next base: position 418,375 of record CANNZV010000426.1, read on the forward strand.
ATGCAGTGCTGAATGACACCACCAGACGGCAATGCAGTGCTGAATGACACCACCAGGTGGCAATGCAGTGCTAAACTGCATCACCATACGGCAATGCAGTGCTGAACGACACCATCAGGTGGCAATGCAGTGCTGAACGACACCACCAGGTGGCAATGCAGTGCTAAACTGCATCACCAGGTGGTAATGCAGTGCTAAACTGCATCACCAGACAGCAATGCAGTGCTGAACACCACCAGGTGGCAATGCAGTGCTGAACGACACCACCAGGTGGCAATGCAGTGCTAAACTGCACCACTAGGTGGCAATGCATTGCTAAGTGGTAATAACCAGCACATGCCAAATCTCCTCTTGAAATATCTCTTTCTTATCTTGAGTGTCTTATTTAAAGAACAGAAGAGTAAAGGCCTCACAACAATTGGTGAAGGATGTAGGATTTTATGTATCCTGCAATCATTTGTTTTTGTTACCTCCATTTCAAAATAGAATGTAAAGAGAGAAATATAATAAAACTGCCACTTTTTTCTTTGGAAGCTCTCAATTTAAACAAAACACATACTCTTTTATTTATATTATATATCTTTAAGTTAAAATTAGGTTTCTTGAGGATGATTTTTGTATAAGTCGAAAGCTTGAAAACATAATTTATTTGTCATTCATCATCATTGCTATTCATCACAAAAGTCAAAGTCAAGGTCATTTACAACTGAAAAAGTATTGAACCATATTGCTTGAAACTTGGTGAGACGATTGGTCAATATCCAGAACCAATTTGTTAGATTTTGGGAGCGATCGGGTCAAAGATCAAGGTCAAGGTCATTTATAACTCAACAACTCAAAAAGTGTTCAAAAAAATTGCTTGAAATTTGGTGGGATTATTAGTCAATGTCCAGTTACCAGTTTATTAGATTTTGGGAGCGAATGGTTCAAAGGTTTAGGTCAAGGTCATTTATAAGCGGCGGCGAAGGTAAGTGCTCTACCGGGTGCACGTAATCTATTCACGATTATTTTACAGTAGAACTCCTCTATGATGAAATCCTGTATAGTGAGTGTGTCCTGAGTAATGAAGTACCCTCGATAGTAAACAAATTGTCTTCAGTCTGTCATGAATGGCCAGTAGTTTCAGAAAATTAATTATCATTTTATGGCAGACCTAATAATCTTTAAAGTCCTTTATATCGAGAAAGTGATCTAGCCAAAAGATATATATTGTTTAAATGAAAAGGAAATTAAATAAAAGGATCCTAGAAGAAGCAGTAATACGAGAATTTGTCTCCATGAACCAAGTCATCTACTACCAGTCAGTGATTGATGTAAAGTTACAAAGGAATAGGAACTATCGCGTATGAAAGAGAAAAAAGAAAAAATGATTGAGTCTACCGAACACAAGAATCAGAACTTTTTAAAAAGAATTCGGGGACGGACAAAGGACGCCATTCCCTTCTCTCCTCTAGTTTCAGGATAGTGTCCCTAGGACAAGGTTAATGGACTGATAGGAATTGATAGGGCACTACTACGATATTAGTGCAGATACAAAGTCTTCATCAAAATAGTAAACGACTTTTATACTGATTACTAATTGAGATAGCTACACAATTTCAAATTAATTAAATAATTAAGTAGGTTTTTAAAGTCTGCTTCGGAACCGAAGGCCATATCACTGACATCAAGAAAATTAAAAACAAGGGACTGGAAGAAGCAGTCAGAAAAGAAAAGGGCTCAATGGACAAAGCACCTACCACCAGTCGATGACAATGCTCATGGATGCAGAAGAGCAACTCCGTAAATGCATTACCACGGAATGTGACGAAAAGAGACACAACCACCGTTGGCTGTACTCACGGATGGAAGAGGAAAATGAAGAGGTGATAGTAAATGTGCTATCCTCTAAGAAAACCCTAGCGCTATCCTCTAAGCTACAAGTAGAGTTAAAAAATGACAAACGTGGTAAAATGAAAAAAAGACAATCCATAATCCAAATTGCAATAGTTCGGGGCCTAAGGAACGTTACCCCCCTTCTCTTCCATTCACCACAGACAGCTTGAGGATAGAGCACCTGGGGGCTTCAAAAAATATAATCATAATACCTTTTCAGTTATGCGAATAACAAGATGATAAAAAAATAAATAAATAAAGGCCGGGTATAATATAACCTTCCGCAAGATTGCGAATGTAATGAAGTTCATTCAAGCAAGGAAAAGTTATTTTAACGGATATCTGAATTTTTATATTTACCCTACAAACCAGTATTTCTATAATGCACATCTTTCATTAGAATTCCACAGTCTTGATAATACTGTAATATATAACTATAGAGATGGAATCTAATAAGTCTACAAAAAAAAAATTGAGAAGCATTTTAGTTGAAAAAAGTGTTCGCATCCACATATACTTGCCAAACGATGTTTGAAACTAACTGTAATTAATATGTAATTAAATTAATTACAAGAATTGAATTTGAATGTAGTCAAGAAATGTTTTCTAATAAGTCAGGTCTCTTCAAACTCTCTACAACAACACTAAATTCGATTGGTCTTTTAATAAGTTTGACAAAGTGTTTAACAGTGTGTACGAGGCATAAGTCATTGAATACTATGCTAACCAGAAAGAGAAAGAATGCAACTACTAATATCTTCACATTTCATCAGAATATATATAAATGCAATTAGATAGTCACAGTGATGTTGTATGTAAAATAGTAAACCAGTTGTAGGTATATCAAGCAAGAGATGATTTTAGTCCCATTCTCTACTATATCATCAAGATAATAGAGATGCAAGCATTAAACTCCTTATTGCACACAGATCAGGAGTTGAGGCAAAAATTTTTATGTCTAATAATTAACAAAAGTGAAAGATGAGGGGAAAAGTTAAGACATTAAAGAAATAAGAACGGATACGAGCCATTAGAATAGTGAATTTCAAAGCAATAGGGGAAAGAATATTGTCAGAGGATCTAATTGCCATGGAGCCATTTGGACATTTTAAATTAAAAATCGGATATTTCATAATTTACACAAAATATGAAATAAATTGGAGGTGGTATTTATAGAATCGATGAAAAATAAATACTTTTCAATAGCTTACGGAACTTTATATATTTTTAATCATTTACACATTAAAATTTGATCATTTATACAAAAAAGATTTACTAAATTATCAAGAATAAATTTGATCTTATGCCCAGAATAAATTTGATCATATGTCCAGAATAAATTTGATCATATGTTCAGAATAAATTTGATCATATGTCCAGAATAAATGTGATCATATGTCCAGAATAAATTTGATCATATGTCCACAATAAATTTGATCATATGTCCAGAATAAATTTGATCATATGTCCAGAATAAATTTGATCATATGTCCAGAATAAATTTGATCATATGTCCAGAATAAATTTGATCATATGTCCAGAATAAATGTGATCATATGTCCAGAATAAATTTGATCATATGTCCAGAATAAATTTGATCATATGTCCACAATAAATTTGATCATATGTCTAGAATAAATTTGATCATATGTTCAGAATAAATTTGATCATATGTCCAGAATAAATGTGATCATATGTCCAGAATAAATTTGATCATATGTCCAGAATAAATTTGATCATATGTCCAGAATAAATGTGATCATATGTCCAGAATAAATTTGATCATATGTCCAGAATAAATTTGATCATATGTCCAGAATAAATTTGATCATATGTCCAGAATAAATGTGATCATATGTCCAGAATAAATTTGATCATATGTCCAGAATAAATTTGATCATATGTCCAGAATAAATGTGATCATATGTCCAGAATAAATTTGATCATATGTCCAGAATAAATTTGATCATATGTCCAGAATAAATTTGATCATATGTCCAGAATAAATGTGATCATATGTCCAGAATAAATTTGATCATATGTCCAGAATAAATTTGATCATATGTTCAGAATAAATTTGATCATATGTTCAGAATAAATTTGATCATATGTTCAGAATAAATTTGATCATATGTTCAGAATAAATTTGATCATATGTCCAGAATAAATTTGATCATATGTCCAGAATAAATTTGATCATTCGCTCAGAACTTTTCAATCATTTGTCAAAAATATTTTTAATCAATTGCCCAGTATATAAATAATCATTTGTCCAATAACTATATATTTAATCACTAGTACTGCATATATTCAATCAATCACCAAAGTAAAGTAGTAGATTCTTCAGTACCTGAGACATGTACCCCTACACCACCCATTGAGTTCTCTCTGCTATGCAGTGAGGTATTTAAAAAAGGTAAACAAATTCTTCACAGGATTGTTTCGTTCTTCAAATAAACAATACGAGAATCTCACCTTGAAACATCTACACTATTTAGTACAACAAACACTTTTAGTTGGTGTGGGAGTAGGAAATAGAAAGGGAGGCAAGCCGCTTATAACGACCGGTGGTTATAGCGTCCATATCATCTACAGCCTCAATACATTCGCAAAATGCAGAAGGTAGTGTTTTAGGCGAACTTTATATAGATATTCGCATAACTCAAAAAGAATTGAACCAAATAGCCTGCAATTTAATAAGACGATTGGTCAAAATCTGGGAACCATTTGGTTGATTTTTAGGAGCGATCGGGTCAAAGATTAAGATCAAGGACATTTGTAACTCAATATCTTAAAAAGTATTCAACCAAATTACTTGAAACGTAGTGGGACGATTGGTCAATGTCCAGGAATCAGTTTATTAGATTTTGGGAGTGAACAGGTCAAAGGTTAATGTCAAGGTTATTTCTAATTCAAGGATTATTGGATGGTCAAGGTCATTTATAAGCTACGGCAAAGGTATGCGCTCTACCGAGTGCCCGTTCTATTTCACTATACTTTACCTAGTGCTATAAATATGTGTGGACTTTATTCAAGAAACTTTGATTACGTAAACAATATTTCTTATTACAAAGAGAGCTTTTTCAGTGAAAGATTCAAACAGTTTATTTACACCATTGGATTTGAAGGACTAAAACATCTAGAAAATTAACTGCCAAAGATAGCAAACAAACCTATCTCATATAAATAGAGCACTATTGAATACCTTTCTATTTCTAGCAATAGTACCGTTATTATTTACAAAGGAACTATTCGGGTTAGACTCCGTAAAGATAGACTATATGCAGAAAAATAGAAAGAAATTTAGTAGGTAAAATTATAATTCTATATATAACTTCACCTCTCTTTCAACCAGTACGGTAAATATTTGACTATATTTTAATAGAAAATTATAGATGAGGGTAGATTGTTTGGTTACCTACTGTACATGAGAGTATTTACAGCTTTTAGCAGACTGTAGAAAAGTAACCTTTGCTTTTAGAGTTCAGAGCATCTTCAATAGATTTCATCTACTCTACTTAACATTTAATGGGCTCAATTGAAGTAGACACGGTGAACTAACTTGTAAACATCTACTCAATGAGTACATGGGTCAAAAGCTTCTATGTTTATTACTAAAAGTACAAAGGACTTGAGAAAGAATTCTTAGAACAGAATATCAAATTTGTTTAATAATCGTTGTAGATATCAGCGGATGCAGAAAAGCTACTCTCTGATAAAATAACAGGAAAAAGATGCTATATCATTTCAAATAGCTTATAAGATTTAATGTATGGTAAGAAGTTTAAGAGCTTCTGGTTGCCATCATCCAAAACTGACGAACGTTAACACAAAAAGTAAATTTTTGAACACTTGATCAAATTACAACAGTTCTGAGATTTAGTCAGGGTTCTCCGCAGAAAAAGTGATATGCAATGAAATGAAACAGTTAATAATAATTAAATGAAGGAGACCTAACATCACGGTATTAGGTTCATCTTTTAATGTAACTATATTAAAATTAAGTGAAGAATTGAAAGTGCTACCTTTGCTAATTATAAATTATCATTTAATACCGTAACACAATTTTTTTCCAGTCTTAATAAGGTCCCTGTTAGGCTAATTTTCAACTATAGGGCGTAAACCTAATGATTGCGAGCATGAAAATGAACAGAGTTAAATGCACCGGTACATTAAACAAACTAAAAGTATGGTTAAAGAAAAAAAACTAATTTGTTAAGTAGAGATTTACTCTCAAACTTATTGACGGAAGTAAAGAAATAAAGAAATTCAAGTTATGTAATATAAAAATATTATGAATATTTGAATTTTTTTCTATACCGTTAATTTTATAAAAAAAAAATCTGAACAATATTAGCTTATTTAGAAATAAATGCTTTTAATGTGAGGGAATTTGTTAAAATAGAATAATCTACTGTTGATGACAAGTAAGTAAAAGTGGCGAAAACGTCAGCAAGTTCACCTATGAGCTGACGTAGGTGGGAAACCGTTTTATCTTTTATCAATCACTTGAAAGTTCAAGATACAGGAGTATCGGTAGAGTTCATGGCAGTGTCTACTGATATCTACACTGAGTTGCAAGTGATTTGCTAATACGGGAAGGGGATTTGAAGACATGGGGTATTTTAATGTGTTTCGGTAACTAATTATTATTTACATGAGTGAAGAAATTAGATTCGGAGGTTTGGGAAGTTGGAAATTATCAAAGTAATGGTAAATTCCTAGTTAAGGTCGATATCGAACTTAACTAGGAATTAACCAAAGTAATTACTTATTTGCCACTATGACTAGGTATACTATTCGCATGTCTCATGACACACTAAAAAATACCCTATGGTTATATTTTCAGAATATGTGAGAAAGTGTTTTCTTCTCAGACGAATTTTTTAAAGCATATTATCACTTAGTATATTAGTAATAGCATATCCTGTGTATATTTCGTGAGAATGTAAAATGTGATAAAGACTGTAAGCTATGAGATAAATAAACTAACTCGCATACAAAAATAACTAATATTTTTAAAAAATATTAGTTGATGCGCAGTTCTATGTTGAAAACCATATCGCTATTACTATATCAATAGTGTAGATGGACTAATAATCCACTGTATCTTACATCATCTTACAATGACTTATTACTTATATTTGCCGCTTCTCATATCACTCCCCTGCTGTCGATTAATGTAGACAGTTTATCCCCCTTGTATTCGCTATCAGTGTTGCCTAAGAATGTGTCTGTACGTACGGCATACCAAGGTACAGTTTGTACATAGAAAATGGGAAATAGGCGGCACTGTGACGGTATAAGCGGCACAGTAGCGAATTAGGTGGCACGGTGACGGAGTGGCGGCAAAGTGAAAAGATTGGCCTAGCAGTGGCGGAATTGGCCGCACAGTGACAGAATATGCGGCACTTGGACCCAATAATTAATTATTAACGACACTATGTTAAAAGTGTACATTAATATAATATTAAGATGCTACATTGCTACTATGGTCATTGCACCACAATTATACATATTGCTAGGACTATTAATTTGAAAAACATTAATCTCCTCATTAATTTTGTTTGCGCCAAGTGCTGTAAAAAAATTGTACATGTTCAAACGTTCAGCCGATGACTAACTATGATGCAATAGGATTACTTTAGATAAAGCTTAGTGCAATGGTAGTTAAATAAGCAAAAGGTTGATAAAAACCTAAAATGTAGCTAGCAGGTTTTAACGTACACTAAAGAAAGGAACATTAATCCGCTTCATGCAAGTTGTTTTTCTGTCAGAGAATTGGGTGTTTACCCTGTAAGAGCAGCACACTCTATAGTTTGAATTAACATTGGAGGTAAGCGTTATAGTAGGTTAGGAGTGTTCAGGGTAATCAATTTCTACATCAGTAGATAAAGCCTTCTACATTTTATCTATGGTTAGATATCAATTATACTTAGACATGCAGAATGCTTACAAGAGTTATTTGTCTTGCTGTCAAACAAATAATTTGTTTTATAAGTTATACAATATTCATTGTTAATGTTTACTATTCATTGGTTCGACACCCCACTCGCCCGGTACTTTTGCATCTTATTTCTGATTTAACAGCTAATAAGGGGGGCGAGCCAACCCCTTTTCTCCCACACCTCCCTATCAGATCCTCAAATAATCTTGAAAATTGCAGTAGCTACAACAAACTAGCAGGTACGAAAAACTACACTAAATGATTAAATGAAATGAGGGATTGCATCATACTAATTAATAATAGAAATAAAATAAGATATGAATATACAATTATATCAATGAAAGAGAGATAAAAATAATTCATAATATTAATTAGTACTTAATTAAAAAATGAAGTACATCTAGGTATTATATATAAGAAGAAATAAATACACAAATATTTTACTGAAAAAAAATTGTACGGTACTAATTGGGTGTCGGACTATCAAGGAGTGCCCTTGTTAATAAAGTAACTAATTCAAAGAGGTTGAAATGGATTCGATTTCTAATCTTATAGTAAATCACAGTTGGAACATATCACAAAATGTTACAATGGCTTTATTTATTTATTCTAGAAAAAATGATCCAATGTAGCTACAAAAGATGTTCATATCATAAAATAGCAAGCGTCATCAATATAAGAAGCATAAAAAAAAGTTAACACTGACGCAGAACATCAACAGACTTTCAAACTATACCAGTGTTAATTGGATACAAATATCACGCATTTTCAGATAAGAAATCAATAGAGAAGTAATAGATTAAATGGGAACAAACATAATTATCAGGGTACATTATTAGGTAGTTATATGCAAGTTATACCTATACTCTTCAGTATACATTTCATAGGATCGGTAGTACCTAAGTAACCATGTTAGTTTTAGGTAAATTAAGACTCTTTAAATGCATTTGAGGTTATGGTAATTAGGTATAAACTGAAAAAAAAAATTAATGAGTAGGTATTTTACCAAAAACTAAGATGTAGGTAGGCACCGATCAGGGAAATGGATATCTTAACCTAGGTACCTACCTAATTGAAAAAAATTTAATTATAACTAATTGCTTCCCTTACCAGTGAAACAATGAAATGAAAACTTAATGGCTCATTGGTTGCACTGTAGGTGGTATAAGAGCTATGCAGATATCATATGCATTTCATTGTCTGAGTGCATTGGCAGAGAGCAACACGCGCTCACGGTGTCTGGTTAGCAGTTGCTCGCCTATTGAGTCAGTGGTTAACATTTTGCAGATCAGTGGCTAACATTTTTAACGCGGGAAAAAAAGTGTTTGTTAATTAATTATTTCAACTGTTGAAGTGTCAACAAATTATTGAAATTATGATGAGATTGATGAAAAAAATGTGCTGACTATGTAACAATTTACGAAATATGATATCAAATTTCATAAATAGTTTACTTTAAATTAATCCATTTAGCTAAGTAATAAATAGTTAAATACCACATAAAACAGAATGCCATCAGTGGAATAGACAGAAAACAAATAGATGGGCGTGAGATTAATTAAAGTAACTGAAACTTGGATTTATTATACATGCCTATATATGTGGATATTGCATTACTCGTTTATAGTATCTTTCCATGTACAGATGGATGATTTGTAATATTAATTAAATATCCACTAGTCTATATTGGGACACAAGCAGCAGATTGATCTATTTTTACCACCATCGAATCCTGTGATCAATTAACAACAAGTAGCTACATCTATCAATATTGAAACTTTTCCTATGTTCGTTTGCTTAAAATCAGTAGAATAAACATCCTTGTTCTGGAGTTGCAAGATAATCATAGAGGAGTTGAAGTGCTTAGGTAACAACTATATTTGTTATGGTTCGCAGCACGTCTCAATGTTTAGTCGACCATATTGAAATGTTTCAGTGCCAATCGAATGAAAAGATATGGTGGGATATTAAAGAGATTAATTACCTACTTGGGAAGTGGAATAATGAAAAAAATTATGATATATCAGCTTGCGATATTTATATTTTTTTATATTGATCCAAATTATTTATTCCATAATATATTAGGAACTTAAAATTAATATCCATATCTCATTTTTTGAAACAGATTAAAATTCTTGCCGTTAGTTATTTTTCCCGACTAGATTAAAGTAGATGGTTATCAGTGAGAAGAGGCCCATATAGCTGTTATGGCAGTTGTTTATTTAGTGATAACCAGTGTAGTTATCGGTCTGGTGACCTCCAACAGCCAACTCTCTAACAGACCTTTCTACAGCGACATACCCGGGGACTACTGTTCAACACGGTAAGAAATATATGCACCTTTAGTGGGAAAAAAGGCGGGAATGTAAAAGGATTACGAATTGATAACTAGAAGTAAATTAAATTCATTTTTATCATCAGAACTATGTATAGACATATAAGTATCAAATAACTTGGATCTAATTTGCGGAGGTGAAGAACAAAAAAATATTAAGACTATAGAATTAAAGGTCCTCTTAAAATTTTAAATTATTGTTTTAATCAACGAGGCTGTTTCTTATCATTTTTGTTGCACTCCCCATCAAATTTGATAGCGTATATTCACTCTTATCTGTATTTAAAGATTTTTATAATCAAAACTTTACAATACCTATTTTACTTCCGACTTGCTAATTTTCAGTCTGAAGAAAAAGAATATACACCGCTTGTGTTTTGACTGTCAGCTAAGTAGGTATTATCAATCTAATATCAAATATTCGTGTAAAGGTATAAAATTGGATACACTTATTATTGAAACACTTATATACTTCAAAAAATAATATAAATCTTAAACAAAAACCGAAAATGCATTGTTTGTTTATGAAATTCAAATCGGACAAAACAAAGAGTGTACAATCTTTTTCTACAACGTCAGATTAGTGTTTCGTACAATTATTACACACAGAGAGTTAAAAAATTTAATAAATATATGCTGAACTGAACTGTATGCAGAATAATGATCCTAGACCTTAGTTCTATAATATTATGCAATAAAATCTCTTAAACTCTTTTTTTCTTTCTTAAATTCAATTTTAAAAATGAATAGAGGAAAGCAAATGCAATTGTATGTACCTAATCGACTAATATGGCGAATCCAAGGAAGTTTGTTTTCGACATTATTTATCAATTTCTTTATTATTCAAGATAAACTATATATTCTATAGCGCTATTTATTCATTAAACATTACCAATGAAATATAACTATGTAAATTAACTATGTCCATGAATCAATTATATTAACAATGACTTCTTCATTTGGACTTTTAAAAAGAATTTAACATATTTTGTTCATCTTTAAGGTTGCCGTTAGAATATTTAATCTAATTAAATGATACCTTCATAACTGATGTTATAATTGACAATATAATTAATACAGTGGCAAGAAGACCCACAGTATCTTCATAAATTATTAATATATGCGCTATATCTAAATTATTGTAGACTATGATGATTTGAAGGTTAAGATAAATTGATTAGTGTATGGTATAATACTTCCTTTATATAATCTATAATGTTAAAAAAATATAGCTTGAAACTATCTTAAAAAGGAATATTTTATTTTTCGAATAGCAAACTAGTGAATATTCTGTATGCAGCTCATGAGCACCTCCATTTATCTTAAGTGTTCCTAATGCATAGCTAACCATATACACCAAATAGTTCATTATCGCCCAATGAGATGCACTTAAAGTGACAAGAACAGATGCACCGTTATAGCACAACCACTTGCTATATTGTGAGTGTACTGTCCATAGAGTAAGGGGAATTAAAACAATTCATATGCAAGAAATTATCATCGTGATTCGTGAATAAGTAACTATTAAGACATCATCACAGCTGAGTCAAAGGGAGGCGATAGATGCATGTAGAATGGGGGTCAATGGAGGTTTTTGTTCTATATTTCAACACAAATTAATGATGGGGATAATTAATGGATTTAAGTATCCACTATTTCTGTGGTATTCGTAATGTAATGGTATACGTAAATAATAGTGTCAAACTATCACAAATGTTTCTGTGCGATGGTACTAGATACTTGTTAGGTAAATTATTACACTCTCGCCTGCCAAAAAGACAGAGCTGATATAGAAAAAGTGATAGGCAATAATTAGCTAATATTATCACCATTGTACAGTCTACTACAGTAAATTAGAGCTGATTTAGATATACAATTGTATATGGCATCATAACTATTACGAAACAGGTTTAACTTTAAAATGCTGTAACTTTAGCACACCTTAAATATTAGGAGAGTCCTTTTAAAGTGGCTAGAAGCTATTTTTATATATTCATTCATTTAGTGTTGGAAGAAGCAATATGCATCAATGCATATATAAATTATCATATATCTAATGCTGTCCATCAGACCAGTGTAGGTGTGGTTTATGACTTCACTAACTAGTTTAGTATTTGTACTAAGAATAGTCACGCAGAGATAATAAATAGTGACACTATTTAAGGGGAGAATACATGTAGAATTTTTTTATTGCGTATAGTTTAAGCAAACTAAGGTCTATTTTACGAACATACCGAAGATGACTTAAGACATTTATCTACCGTCGTGTCGATACACCTACTTTGTTTATTTTCTACCTAGTCAAGGTTAGGCAGTGAATATATTATTTTCTCTTGTCGTAAAGGTAGATTAATGACTGAACTAATACTTTTGGTAGAAATGTATTAACAACCAGCAGTTCAGGGTACACTTTTCAACTCTATCAACTGTGATTTATTCGTAACATTTGAATATTTTTATATCATCATAATAATATTATCAATACGGACTATATTTAGATATATATTTTGAACATTTTGCACTTCAAAAAATGTCGAATTTGTCTTTCATTATTTCTTTTACTATACATATTTATGTTCCACAACTTTTATAGCACAAGTTAATGTTATATTGTTTTGGATGTAAGAAATACAAACAATAACTTTCTCTGCGTTTTTCAGTTTCTTACAGAATGTTTCACTTAGAAATCAGAAAAGAATCCATTAGTTTTTAGGAGAGTTAATTCGACGAATGGAATGTTTAGCTCTCGTGTTTTTAACTATACCAACGTATTTTTTTATATTCAAATATATATTTTCACAGTTCTTCATAACTATTTATATTTTTGAGTAATTACTAAGATCTCCTAAAAACTCGAATGTTTTTCCTTGTTCAGGTCCGACCCATGCTGCGAATCAAGGAAAGATGACTGCTCAGTGCCCATCATGGGCACCCTCTGCTACTGCGATCAGTTCTGCAATAGGGTCATCAATCCAGACTGCTGCCCAGACTACCCACGCGTGTGCCAGAACTACATCCCCACACCACCTCCCGCAATTACAAAAGGTAAGTACCACGGTCCATAAGGACCTCCATCCCATTCTCATCTGCCATCGCCTCCTATCACCTGAATAGTGATGATCTCTTAATTGGTATTCCTTATCGAAGATAGTAGCTCTCGTTAAATTAATTCTAAACTCGCATTTATACTTTTGAACTTTCCTTGTTATTGAACGAAATAAGTTTCTTTATTAACTATGATTTCAAAAGAAGACGGAGTTAGTTTCTAGAGGGTATTTGAAGGATGACAACAGACCAAATGATAAGGTCTGATATTGAATGTATACCTAACAAGCACAGTGAAACTACAATCCATTAGTTTCTTCAGTTAATATTGCTTCTAACGTAATTTTTTGCTCTATTAGGAGCAACCTAATCCAATCGCTCTAGAGTCTAGACTCTATTAGAGTTTAGAGTCTAGACCGTTATTGTGAATAAACGCACGAAATATGAAATAAAAATGATAGGTCATTTGATTCTTTATTTCTTCATAGATTTTTCAAAATAACAATTAAAAAATATTAAATATAAGTTTAATCTGATGTAAAATTTTACTAATTTTGGTGTTTGTATATATTTTAATATTAGTCTGCGTACACGCAGTAAATTTTTAAGATTTGAAATAATAGGATAATAAGAAAACTGTGATTTATGAAATTAACATCATGCTGTGACTGGAATAATTCATGGCAATTTATGGATTTGTAATAGACTACTTATTTCACCAAGCAAGCTAGTTAAATAGTGACGAATTTGCTCTTCATTCTCTTACCTTGTGTACCTATTTATGGTCAAATTTATTAAATTCAACATAGTATCTTATTGTTATGGGCCTTATTACACAAAAAGATGTCAATTTGTTAGAGAATGACATAAAGTGCCTATTAAATGAGAGAGAGAATGTTATGACAAAGAATTTAAAACTCTGAGGGATAGAGTTATCCTGAACACAGATGGCTTTTAACTAACTAAATAATGCTATAGAATATTAGTACTGCAAATGCAAGATCTAAACTTTAAATGTTTTTCGTACCATATACGGAATTTTGGCATGTAAATTTCAATTTAAAAATACTATTGAGTAAATTTACGTCAATAATTTTTATTCATGATTTTATACCTTTTTTTTATGCCAATCGTCGATCTCAGAAAAAAAAAAGGTTAAGATAATATACATAGGTAATCAAATATTAATATTTTATCTTTATAACTACTATGATATTCTAAATGATTATTTGTCAATATTAGTACCATTAGCTGACCTGTGCGAATATCCTTGTTCAGTTCACTAGACATAGCATATTATGGCTTGTAACTGTTAGTAAACAATTTGCATAATTGAACTACACAGCTTCTCATGCCAATGAGTCTCTGTCCAAATATACAGTATGTCTAAAGTCTAAATTATCTACTTTCATCTTCTTATAAACTCGATATACTTTATGATGTCTGAACTATCCACTTTCTGCCGATTCATTTTTGATATACCGTATATATATATATGTCTAAATTATCTACTTTCATCTTATTAAACCAATCTACTTTATGTCTATTAATTTGTGATTTACCGTATGTCTAAACTACTTCCTTCCTATTAATTTGTGATATACGATTATACCGTATGTTTCAACTGCCAATTAATTTGTGATTTACCTTATGATGTTTGAACTACCTATACTTCCTTCCTATTACTTTCTGATATACCTTATATGATGTCTAAACTACCTACAATCTTTCTATTAATTTGTGATATATTTTATGTCTAAGATTTATTCCTAGACTTTTTACGCATTTACTGCACTGAATTTATTATACTTTTTTTAAATTTAAAATTAGTTTTGGTGTTTATTGTACTGCTTTGAAATTTAAAAAATGAAACTGATAATAATTTACCTCGCAAAAACCAAACTTAAACAAATGAACGGCAATTTTATCCACCAAATTCTTTCAGTTCTCAGTAGGTGGCATTAACAGTTATAAATTTCATCTGAATTCCTTTATATTTACTACAGAGTATAAAATGCAACACATATCGCAAAGATACTCTATGAATATCCGTAGGAATTTATCACCACTCATGCATATCATGGCAATATTCCATGATAATATTCGGATAAAATTTCCTTAGAAATATTTCGTATGAATATGTATGCATTTAAACATCTATTACGTCACCGATAGGCCATTGGTTCAAACTTGTGTGTGTTCACGTGTTGAGAAAAATGTGTTTTTATAGACTCAATGTGCTGAGTTTAGCTAACCGGTACCTACTCCTACACCTTCCTGACAGTAACGGCCCAGAGAAGGAATTAGTTCTTACTAATGCTTTTAACTTTCTTTTTTCTTAATACCAGTGGTGAATAATTCATGAGGATTTTAACTCGTCAAAAAGGGTAGGAATGAAATGGAACTAAATTAGCATTTTCTCTAATAACCTAATCCTTCTCATACACCACTATGGTAGAACATGAAGTTATTGGGTTGGTTGCTATTGCCATATTAGGTAGATTTTGTGACCTATTAGTGTGTACATTAGAAAAAGTAGAATAGTGTGGTATGATCTTGAGTAGGTGGGTGGTACCTTTGTTGCTTACATCTTATGGATTTACCACAACAAAACAATATTCTACATTTTTACGCATCTATTTTTTTATTAATTAAAATTAAAATTCTTGAAATGCAATATCTTAATTAATTCCATTATTTCATTTTCTACAATAAGTTAGTTTTTATTATTTACAGACGATATTCTTCATTATTGTGATAATACCAGTCACTTTAATTAGGTTTTCTTTACTTGTTCGTTTTTTCATCCGACACAGTTATGTTTTGTAGACTGTGTAGGAGGTTTGGCTTCATTATTTTACAGTTAACAATGCCAACTTCATTAGGTTTGGTCCTACCTAAAATAAATATATTCATAGCTGTGTTCCTGCAAATTAGCCTCTTAATGTTTTCTTATTTGTTTCCATGACTAAATTCTTAGGGCTGCATTTTGAATAAACTTTGATATTAGAAGTGATGGAAGAAAAATATATAGTTTTTCATGGTCTTGATGTACAGTTTCTATTTAGAGCAGCGGTTCTTAACCTGTGTTCGATCGAACCCCAAGGGTTCGGTGAGTCAGTTTCAGGGGTTCGGCAATTTGGCTCATTAAGTTATTGGTTTATATGTAAAATTCATGTTTTGTTCATTTTGATCATTGAGCATAGTGATTTAGTGTGCAAATGATGCATGGTACTGTTTGTGCACTAATACAGTTTATGCTATAGTTATGCACATCTGTTTATATTTTGAAGGGGAAGAACACATTTAATTTTTGCTCCATACAAGGGTTCGATGAATGCATATTTGGAGATTATGGGGTTCGGTACCTCCAAAAAGGTTAAGAACAACTGTTTTAGAGTAAATAATGTATATATCAGTTGATGCATATGTTTAAAATATAAGTTAGAATATAAAATAAAAGATATTTAGAATACTGCAAATTGTATCCTTATTTCGCGTTAATGGTTCAAAATAGAATACTTTTAGACTGCATTTTCGATCAGATATAACCAATAATAAATTCATTAAAGTGATGAAGATTTTTTACACGTATTTTCGATTTAGTACTCATTGTTGATAAAATGAACAAATTAGTTAAATAAATTAATGATATTACAAGGCAGTTTGGTTGATGATGGAAATAGGTTAGGAACATAGAAATTTAGACTTATCGGACAGTTCCACATTTTCGATATTAAAAAAAACTTTTTCTTTTAAAAATTTTAATATATATTTTTTTCTTATCTGATCGCAAGAGTGGAACCGTCCGATAACTCAGAACTTACCCTATCTCAGATCATACAATCAATTGATTGTAATACATTATAGAAAAAATTTATTCATACTTTTCAGACAGACAATGAACAATATATTAGTAGCTACCTAGTAAATTTAGTAAAACAAATACTAAAAAAAATGCAATTATCATAAATTTGCAAGTTGTTGTTTTTGAGTGGCTGAATGTGTTTGGTTTAGGTACAATAGGAAGAAATCACGAAAATAAAGCATAACCTCATTCTGGCACAATAACATATTTCAGTGTGACTGTGACATCATAGACAGGTGTGATGAGACGTCATAGAGGTGTGATGTGACATTATTATGTCATACAGGTGTGACTGTGACGTCAGAGTTATGATGTGACGTCATAGAGTTATGATGTGACGTAGAGAGGTGTGAAGTGACGTCATAGGGTGTGAAGTGACGTCAGAGAGGTGTGAAGTGACGTCAGAGAGGTGTGAAGTGACGTCACCACAGACACACTAGTTTCAACCCTATAAAACTGGGATTTTTTAACAAAATGAATTATTTTAAAAAGTTCATTATCTTAAAATGCTGTTAATACAAATTATTGAAATGTGTGAATAATTAAAACGAGGCAATTTTATCCATCTCTTTCGTTTGTTGTTCATTACTTTATGGTAATTTTCACGTGAATAACTTTGTAACATAAATAATATTATGAAATAGAGTGCTTTCAGATGACTTCAATGATTTTTTCATGAATGCTAGACATGCATTTAACACTAAGCCTAAAAACAGGTCTGGAAGATGAATAATCTATTGCTTTAAAGCACATTCTGAATACATAATGAACAAGAATAATCTGTACCATTGAACTTAATTCATTTCTAACTTTCAAAGTAAGCATTGAAATCCTGTCCTAGGTATATCTTAGCAATCAGAGCCAGACTAAGGGTTAAGTACCCCTATTCCGGTTACTAGCTGTCTGATAATGTAGGAGTGGTGCCTAGATTATGGCCACTATATGCGGAAGTTATGTCATTAGGCACTCACAAAAACAATTAGAATAGAAATTACCTAATATTGCCTAGGTAGTAATTTGTTAATGAAATTTATGAGCCTGGATAAGCGATGATGTTATTTGTTCAGTAGTTTTTATTTACCTTGTTTGGTATGTTTACTTCTAGGCATATTATGAGATCTTTTAGTAGCTATATATTATAATATCTATTTATTTTCTTTTCTGCAATTATTCAATATTTTAGCAGAATCTTAAAAAACTAGGAACAGAATTTCTTTCATTCAAACAAACGTTTGAATTTTAATTGATATCTTAAGTGTCAAATATCAGAGTTAAGCTATCACCTTAATTAAATAGATTGGATTTTGATGATATTGTTCAATGTTGTAAAATGATATCATGTTTGAACCAATAACATGCTCGATTTTTATATTATTTTTAGCTTTTTTTTCGTTGTACTAGCAGATTACAATTTTAACTAGACAAATGGAAAATATTTTTACCTGAATGAATGTAATTTGATGAAAATATTATTTTGTAATATATAACTTAACAATTTTGTTAAAAGTTGTCCAAGTCCTATTAGTTTTATTCAAACGCATCCATTTTAAAACACTACAGATGCAAGGCATGTACTATTGTTTTTTATGGTAGATGATTAACTGGGAAGAGGTATCGTTTACAGTACCGTGTGCTGCGTACCGTCATACCTAGGATCACGTTACAGATCCTGACATGGCATACCTAACATGTCTGTCACTCTGAATAAAGGTGATACCTTTATTTAAGAGCGCTGTAAGTTGCTATAGAAGATGTTGAGCAGTTTTATATAAAGCTGAATGATAAAGATATATATTGTTATAATGACGCACGAGATATCATTTAGTGCAAACCTAACCTTCCCGGATATAGCTACTGCACCCACCCAGTTGCATCATGTTAAGATATGAAACCACAACCTTCAGATATGGTTTAGATTTTAGAATGCTATGGTAATGTCTTAGAAGATCAATCTTCTAAGCCTCTAAGGCATCACAATTTTGGTTTTTCTCTTTAGGTAGAAAGTTAACTCGCGTTTTAGGTGAAGTTCCTAATCCGTTCATATTTCCCCATCAGCCTGTGAACACAATGGAATTCAATTCCTGAATGACGAAAGCGTCGAGGATAACTGCAACACATGGTAAGCAACTACGAACCTTGAATATGTTCAAACCGAATACGTTTCTATTAAGAGTAACTTCGATCGAAGAATAAAAAGGTTTTACAAATTGATTGTCTGTTTAACGACATTATCCTCAGTAAATGGTTTATATCTCAGCACCTGCATTAGAGGATTCAAGTCTTGCACCAACAAAAGATGTCTGGTAGAATCTGAGATGTTGGACAGTCTGCAGATCACAGCTCCTTGGAGAGTCTCCAACTACTCAATGTTCTGGGGCAGGGAACTCGACGAGGGAATGCTTCTAAGAACTGGAACTAAAGAACCTGCAAATAGGGTGAGGACATTCGATTCCTTGAATGATTTTTCATTCTCATAATACAGTACAGTCAAAAAAAAGTTTATCCGTTGTTATCTTTTCACAGTTTACTAATTTCATAATACCAAAAAGAAAATTTACTAATTGTAATGTTTGTAGGTAATTGGTCTGAACACATGATGACAAATGTGTAAGATTTGAAAAGAATAGGAAATTAGAAAACTGCGATTTGTGAGGACTATTTCTCTGATATTTTCACAATTTTGTAGCTCTCCATAGAATTTTTCTTTGTTAATATGATCTTTATTTTTATTTCAGGAAAATAAGAATCCGATTCTCCTCCATTACGAACCAAACACTCTACCAACTCGGTTCGACAGTCGTGAGAAATGGCCTGGGCTTATCGGGCCTGCATTGGACCAGGGTTGGTGTGGGTCCTCATGGGCATTCTCTACCAGTACCGTTGCTTCAGATAGGTACTTGCTCAAGCTCTATTGATTTCAAAACAAAAATCAGTTATTCTGCACCTCAATTTACTATCTCCCAAACTTTTCGCAGGTTTTCCATACACTCGAAAGGTCTAGAAAAGATCAGTTTAAGTACTCAGAATCTTGTAGATTGTGACAAGAAGGGCCAGCAAGGTTGCAATGGAGGCAGACTCCAGAGAGCATGGAACTACCTTAGAAGATTCGGGTGAGTAGAAGTGACCCAGATTAAATACTTCATAGACCCTTTACAATTTTCAACGAAGCTGAATACTTTGGCCAAATGAACGAATATTTCTATTCCTCAATATGACGATTGTAATGTAAATATGATAATAAAATATGATATCTCGCGTGGCGTTCCGATTGGCTATAACAACCCAAAATAAAATAGTAACCCATGTAAAATAACGTAGCATTCTCACAGCTATATTTCCGGTGCATGGCGAATTGCCACTGGGGGAACTGCCCATTTGGGGGAATTGCCAATGGGTGAACTGCCCATGTGGGTGAACTGCCCATGTGGGTGAACTTCCCATGTGGGTGAACTGCCCATGTGGGTGAATTGCCACTGGGTGAACTGCCAATGTGGGTGAATTGCCACTGAGTGAACTGCATATGAGGGTGAATTGACACTGGCTAAATTGGCACTTAGAGAGAATTGCCACTTGTTTCCCAGTAAACAATACAAAGTTGGGCCAACGTTGGCCCAATTCAGAACGAAACTCTGGGCCAACGCTGTCATGCCGGTCTCGATGTATTAGGCTATCAAAGGCCCGACATTGGCCCACCTCACGGATGTCCACCGGCCCAGAACATTATAACCACGTATAAACGACTTATTGATGCTGGCAATACTTAATGTTGCCCATGCCATGCATCTATGGCCAGTACTTTTTTCATATAAAAGGTGTATTAATTAGATTACGCTATACAGAACACGTGAAGACAACAGTTACTTATAACAATTTAGGAACTGTCCTACAAATACATTTTACAGATCAAAGTTGGAAAAAATAGAACAATTGCCAATTCAAACTCAAATCTAGGTATATAATTTTATTTACGCTATTTTAACCAAATAAAAATATTTCTATTTGAAATTAAATAGAAAGTACAATTTTCAGTGTGAATAATTATTTTAAACGAAAAAATAACTTTTCATACTAAATATATGAATTAACTAGCGTCCAAGTTCATTTTTATGAATGAAATAAATGGCAGTGGCAATTCACCCACATGGGCAGTTCACCAAGTGGCAATTCCACCACATGGGCAGTTCACCCAGTGGCAATTCCCCCACATGGGCAGTTAACCCATTGGCAATTCCCCCACGTGGGCAGTTCCCCCGGTGGTAATTCCCCCACATGGGCAGTTCACCCAGTGGCAATTCCCCCGTGGCAACTCCCCTAGAACCATATTTCCTACCCTTTCTCTTCGTAGATTAATAGTCATCTTCTTCTAACTTTTGCCCTCAGAGTTGTTGATGACCCATGCTATCCTTACACCAGTGGTTTGTTTGGTACAGAAGGTAACTGTCGGATTAGGAGAGGAATGAACCTAGCCACATTTAGGTGTGCAGGAGCACCTCAGGTAATATTTTTTATAAAGCTAATCAAAATCAACTAACATTTTATGATTATTTTATTTATTTACACTGATAAGTGATAATGGCCAGGCATGTAATAATTTGCATTGGTAATTTTTCTTTTAAGTTATCTGGTAGAAAGGAGTTGTACCACACTCAACCAGCTCATAGAATAAAAAGCAACGAACAAGATATCATGTTTGAGATTATGACCGATGGTCCAGTTCAAGGTGAGTGTTTGATCGTTTTTATATAATGTATTCAATCTTTGCTTTTCAAATGTAATTCAGTATAGCTAGCACATAATGTCTTAAGAAAATGTTGCCAAAAAAAGACGCACTATAAACAATACAAAATATATTCAATCTCAGAGATTTTGCTTTTCAAATGCGATTCCGTACAGCTAGCACATCATGAATAAAGATAATGTTGCCAAAAATGACGTACTATATACATAAAAAACAAATTATTCATGCTATATATTTCAATAAGAGCCTATTCAACAGTCTGGGAATATTAAACACAATTTTTGCTAGGAAGTACTTATTTTTAAGCTCAATATTTTATTATGATTTTCGTATTTCGATTTCAGCCGTCATGAAGGTTCACCAAGATTTCTTCGTGTACAGAGGTGGAGTTTACTCCCACGTAGGTCCTTCTCACAGCTCCATGCAGCACCATTCAGTCAGACTCATCGGATGGGGAGAAGAAATTGACACTAGGGGAAGCAGGGTCAAGTACTGGGTACGTACTGGATATTGAATATCTTATTGTGAATTATTTTGTGCTCAAATTTTATATGCGAGTGATTCACTACTGAATATCAGCCATGCATATTTTGTACATTTTGATCGTTTGACATTTGATAAAAGGTTTGAGGTTTGAAGCTGTGATTTGGAGAACGGCCGATGAGATTTTTTTTTCGAAGAAATTGTGATTTAAGATATGGATAAACTGGTTTCTAAGACTCAGAAATTGATGAAAATGCCTTCAATGTTAAGATTCACTTAATTGAGTTAATTCACTTTCTTTATTGCATTCTTTCACTCTTCGAATTCTCAAGGAATCATATTAGCTTATTCACTTTATTGCCATAAATGCTCAGAGGATGGAGGATATTTTCCTTAAATGGCTCATTCTATGTTATCTTCAGAGATAGTTCCTAATTTTTAAATATGAATAGAAATATAGATTGATGATATTTTAGGGAGTCTTAAGTTTTAACGAGTTAATTAATTAATTAATTTACGATCACAATCAGAACAACAGATTGATATTGGATATTTTATGTGAAATTAGAGACGCAATGCCATTGAGTACATGCGTAAGTTCTTTAGATCTGTTGTTTGATCAATAAAGATTAGATTCAGATTTGTTAACAAGAATGCAGTTTCAAATAATTAGGTAGCTAGCTACTTGATGTGATAACAAACGTCCTTGCATGATAAGTAATCATCAGAGCTACCGACACGTTTTTATGCCAGCCTCCTTAAATCACGCCAAAAGATGTGTTTTTTTATACTTTCTATTAATTTAAATGCTAAATACTGAAAGAAAAACCGTGTTAGGCCCATTCTATACTAGAAGATAAAACTCCGCGTTTTAACTCCACCAGACTCGCTACCACCGCCTAATTTAATTACGAAACACTGGACCACATCAGAGAGACTTCATTACCACCGCCTAAGCCTTGCAGGGCGGTAAAAACGCTAGTGTAGGCTGCAAATTTTCTTTCCATTCATTTAATCGTGAATCTGAACAGTGAAAACGCAGCGTTTTATTTGCAAGTAAAGAATGGGTCTTTCACGACATTGTGCAAGTAACCTCACGAAACAGTTTTTCTTTGTTTGTATAATCTTATCTAACGAGGCCAAGGTTGCACTATCAGTTATTTGTTATCAAAGAAATTTCACATTATTTGTCGAGATGTCAGAATTATTCTAATTTGAACTAGTGTACCATAATATCTACCATCATTGGGATACAAATGAATGTCCATTAATTTGTATTGATGTCATTTATTGATTAAGAACTCGTGGAAATATTAACTAATTGAAGTCAATTTATTTTATTACTTGTTACAAAGTCTATGAGTCGTTCAACAAAAGAATTCAAATTTAAAAGGATTTAGAAATAAGACTTATTGGGATCTGCAATATAATATAGAATATAATGCATTATCTAACCAAGAATAAGTACAGTTCATGAACAATTCAATAGAGAAACCGTTACGACTTTTTGTAAATCAATGAAAGAGAACTTAGCTATAATGTAATTCATTAATTTAGAAGGGGTTTAATGTCCGCTCCGGAACCAAAGGCCATTTCGCTGACGTCAAAAAGGTATTAAATACAAGGGACTGGAAGAAGCAGAGAAAATACAGTGGCTCCATGAGTCACCTACCACCATTCATTGATATTGCTTACTAATAATCTCAAGGAGACTAAAGTTTTTTATTGACTATAAAACTTTGTATTTATCCTCATTAACCATATAGTGCACACTTTATCTACAATGATTTATGATTATATTAAAAGATAAGATAACTGAGAATATGATTTTGTTTCCACCTAAATCATTTTCAATATTTATAACATATTTGAACAACAGTGGCTACTGAAAATTCAATTAAAGTTCTAGGATGTTGATTAAAATAGTTTTAGAATTATCTTACATTGCTAATGGTTTTACGAAAGATAGTCAAGATAGTTAAGGTAGTCCTTCCTTATGCCATCAGTTACAATTGATGTAACTAGCTCCTCTTGTAGTTTCTAACCCATTCCCCCTCCCCATCAGATCGCAGTGAACTCCTGGGGGCCCGAATGGGGAGAAGGAGGTACCTTCCGCATCCGCAAAGGAGTCAACGAGAGCGGGATAGAAGATTACATCCTGAGTGTGAGACCCAAACTAGGTAGGAACAGGAGGCGGAGACGCAGGAGGAGACATGGACACGGTGGGAGGAGTCACCTCATTCACTGAGGAGTAAGCTACAGCACCTCCCTCTTGGAGAGGTGAAGAGGAATTACTGTAAACTGTTCTTTGGCTTCAAAAATCTTAATGTCAATCGTCGTAATTCACTGATTTGTGTAAGAGAAATGTTGTCAAATTTGTTAATCATTAGACTCTCCAATGTTGTAGAAAAGTGCTAAAATGTTAAGAGTTTTGAAGGAAATCTATTCAAATGTTGAGTTTTTGTTGTATTTTTATTTTAAGAGATTTGCTGTTTTTAATAGAAATTATGAAATGCAAGTAGGAAATTTTTATGTGTATTTTTTTCAAATTTTGAATATTTTTTAATTTGATATTTGGGGAAAAAATTTATAAAGTGAAATTGAATGAAAATATAATAAACAAATATGTTCAATATCAGGTAATTGGATTCAAAACATTAAATCTCTAATTTATAAATGAACCTAAATTATGTAGATATTTCTTAATTCAGGTTAGTTGAGTTTAGGAGACTGTTTAAGGCTTTATTGTTATATTTTAGCATTTCCCATAATTTATCCATAATGACTTGACTGCCACATTAGTTAGTTACTTAGTGTTTTAGTACTCGAGATGGTGATGAGCTTCATACCATTGGGAACTCTCCTTAATTTGTAAATGTATCATAAATGTGAAAAAAGAAATGCAATTCTCTACCCAATTTATAAATATCTACAGAAGTGTTCCTAGTTGTTATATAAGGATTTATAGCTAACTACTATAGTACAATGGTTAATTAACTAAACCAGAAGATATTTATAATTATAGCTAATTTATCTACAATTTAATATTTGAACTGCATTAACTTACTATTTATTTACACTATAAATAATATGATTAGTCACCAACTTTGACTATTTTCCTTACAAGTCAAACTTTTAGACATTATAATACAGCATTTCTATTACCTGAATAAATGGTTAAATTCTATTATCAGAACTACATATCACGAACTGATTCATGATTACAAATTGGCATCTCGCATAAATTCGAAAAAAACTCCTGTTACATTAACAATAAATATTTATAGTAAATTAAAAAGATTAACAAAGTTTATATACAATTTTGTATGGCAATTCATAATAATTGCACGTATTGATTTAAAGTGAAGAGTGTACTTTAAATGAATAGCTTGCACCTTAATTTGAGAATGGGAGACGTGACTACTTACAGTTAAGAAGATATAACTTATCAACCATGTAGTTACTTCAGAAATGAAGTACTTGTCTCACCTTTAAAAGGAAATTAACACCTTCAGTCTCTGTGGAGAAAAGAGACCAGTGTTAGTTACAGAGCAGAATTCTTATTTTCTAAAAAATGGGAAAATTGGTATAAATATAGCAAATTAATATTCATAAATATTGGAGATTGAATGAATTAAAAAGGCGAGACATCTAAAGTTAACTGATAAACATTGGAATGCGAGACGATATATGCAGTGAAGTGAACTAAGGTTGAAGTGAAACGAGGAAAAAAGTTTGCAATAGCTAGCTACATTTTGAATAAAAAAATGTTTCACAGTAGCTATTTACTTATAAATTCTCTCTACCATTACAGAGCCATATGCAAAATTAGAAAGAAATTAAATGAGTTAATGTTGAAGGAAGATGAACATTAAACAGCACATAAAGAGCTAACAAAATCTACCTTGCTTGGTGAAGAATGCAGTGTCCATGTATAGTTAGGTCTTAAACTTATATTTGAATAAACAGGCATCCCCCGCTTTAATTACCAAATCACGACTCAGTTTAGTTACCACGAGATATATAATTGTCACTCCTTGATTACACATCTCATTTTCTATTAGTTATAGAAAGAAAATTTGTTTTAGAGTTAGAGTATACTATATAAGCATATTAATAATAATATACAGTCTTTCATTGTTTGTGACTGTGATGAAAGTTTTAAAGCCGTGAACTTATTAAATGTTTTAAAATCCATCCATAGCTTAACTCTCACTCAGTATAGGTGAGTAATTAATAGATACTTAGATTTTTATAATTATTGTGTTAGCTACATTTAACAAACAGCAATTTTATGCTCTATGAAATATTTTTGGCAGTAAGGTGCTAAGTTCCAAGTTATTGGTTGGTTCTAAATTTTCGAACACGTCAGGAAAAAAATATAATAATTATTATTTAAATTCTATTTAAATTGGTATCGTGGATACCAATTGATATAAAAGTTAAACAATGATTATTATAAAAAGATGTTTACGTGTTCGAAAATATGAAACCGTGCGATAAAACAGAACTAACCCTAAAATAGGACATGTTGAATTTCTGAACCAATTGCTTATAATTATAATTTTAATGTTTTTTTAATTACCGTAAAATAATCACATAAAATTGTCTCCATTTTTTTTTCGATGGTTTTTATTTCGAAACATGTCTCAAAATAAGTACAACTTTCATTAAAACGGGATTTACTTAAAGCAAGGTCTGCCTGTATTCATCAAACATCGTGTGGAGTATTAATCACTGAAATTTGGAAACCTGAAAACTTATATTTTTTTCACTTTTGATACACACTTTCAGATTGGCACTAGAAGCAATATCTCCATATAGGATTTTTTATCATTAATTCAAACACTCAACATAATTATTAGAAAATATCCGGTAGAGGCCCTGGTTCAATTACATTTAATAGCAGTAAATGTGATTATCAAAGATAACTCATTTTGATAAAGCTGGATTATAGAGTAGCCAATATATTCTGGTTGCAAAGTGGCAAAAGTGAAATATTTTGTATAGTTCATTACTTGAATCTGATGGGGACTATAGATCTTCTTCGGGAGGAGCGTGTGTTAGCATTGACAGAACTCTCCTCCTTGCTGTCATCTGAAGACTTGCTCTGTGGAGTCAAGGGTTTCCAAGTTACTCTTTAGAATCTAATAACTAAAAGAATTTAACGCTGCTTTAACTAAATATAAAAAATTAGTTTGTTTCCAGAAACGCTTCAAAGTACAGATTCTTTCAACAAAGTGAATTATAAACAATATTGAAGTCATTGGTTTTTAAAAGAGGACATCATTTCAAAGATCTCACCTTCTTAGCTGCTGAGCCATCAGTAGAAGAACTGGTTGAAGACTCTTCCTCCAAAGGTCTCTTCACTGAACTAGACACACCACTCTGCTCTCCAGTCGACTGTTCTTCATCATCAAAAGATTTTCTCGAGGCAGCTGTTCTGAGAGTTGCAGAAAAACTACTTTGAGAATCTTTATCCTCCTGAGTAGTTGAGGGCAAGGCCTTTTCACAGGGAGAATCCACACCACCTGATTGCTTTACCACGGCCTCATTTGTTGTCTCTAACAGTAATGGGTCCGGGTCCTCCATGACAGGCAAATCCTCAAGAGGACTGGATGTCTCGAGAGTTGCAACGAAAGTTTCAATATCGTTAGAATCTGAAGGTTTCTTCTTACTATCTGCTGACGACTTCTTGTCGTCGGATGTCGATGATTTTGTGCTCTTATTTTCTTTAGTTTGTGTCTCAGTTTTTTGGGACACATTTGCATTATCAGAGTTCTCAACTAATTCATCCTCAACAGTCCATGAATCTATAACATTATTAAATTCATAATCAAAATCAAAGTCATCATAACTTGGAGATTTATTTGGACTATCTTCAGCTTTTTCTTTTTGTTTAACGGTTTCAGTTGTTACAACAGCAGACATGTCATACTCAAAATCATCATCCTCCTCCTCCTCCTCTTCAGCCTCTTGCTTTGGCACCTTTTGAACAGAATTAGACTCTTTGCTAGCAAAGTCATACTCAAACGAATCATCTTCATTATTTTCAACATTCATTTCTACAGAAGTATCAGTGGTAGAAATTAAAGCTTTTGATTCGTCAGATACTGGAAAATACTTCAAAATGTGTTCATCCACATTCATATTTTTGTCATACTTGAAGTCAACATCAATAATTTCTTTTTCATTTTCAATTTTCTGTTCTTCTTTGACACAATTTGATTTTTCAGAATCAATCGATTTGGTTTGGAATTCATATTCAAAATCTGATCCGTCTTCTACAAAATTCTCGTCTTCATTCAACTCTAGAGTTTCACTCAGTTCAACTTTAGTTTTGACATCTTTTTTAGATTTGTCTCCTTCAGTTTTATCTAAGGCAACCTTCTCCTTTGACACAGGAGTCCTTTTAGTCAATGTTGTAAGATGTTTCCTGAAAGACTTCACGATTTTTACCTTACGATGTAACAGGAACATGTAAGAGCTTTCACTGTGATCTGAAGTTATTTTGTGGAAATCTTTCCTGGAAACTGGTATAGAAACCTCACAAGATAAACAATAAAACTGTTTATCTTGTGAAACTATAGGGTCATCCTCCAGTTTCTTTTTTAGTCTGTCCACATATTCTGATTCAGAATACATGAACCTCTTATCAAGCGACACATAACTCTTGCCAACGAAACATTCTATCCTGTTTTTGTCAGTACATTCCTTGTTGAGATCTACCACAATGTCTCTCAAAAATCTGCTCTCCAGATTGTGCTTTGTTAGGAGATGCTGTTTAGAGTTTCTGTGATTTTCGAAAGTTTTCCTGTCACTAAATTTGGTGCCACAGCACAAAGGTCTGGTGAATTCCATGAGCTCTCTGTGTTGCAGCAGTTCATTATGTTCCTGCATTGAGCCAGAAGGCACCTCACACAGGCAATATGTGCAGTCAGTTAAAGCCTCACGGTTACTCTTAGGTTCAAATTGGAAAGAAGCTAACTTGGCACCTGCTCTTTTGAACTCTTCATATTTCTCATTCTTCAGAAGAAGCTGGTCCAAACGCTTCATGTGACCAGGAGAATCGAGGTGAGCAATATAACTATGCTCAGAAGAAATATCTTCGAGTTTACAAACATGGCAACAAAAAGATCCATCAGGTAATTTTTCATGTTTATTAGTTGGATCATAGATTTTCCTTCCACTATAGTTCTTAGATGAAATATTGCCTCTAGATTGAAACTTGCTAGCAGATGGATTGGAAAGGATTGGTGCTCTACTTGCAGGAGCAGCAGGTCTGCTGTCTCTATTGGAAGAATGATCCAATCCACCTTTATGGCTATCTTGGTAACTACCTCTACCCTCCCTAGAACCACTAGGGTTGTCTTGCTTACCCCCACCACTACTATTAGAGTGATAATCTGGGAGACTGCCACGACTATCCTGATAATCTCTTGAATTATCTTGGTGGCCCCCACGACTATTCCTATAACCACCACGACTACTTTCAGACCCTCCTCTAATTTTTTCAAACCCTCCACGACCAGTTTCAAACCCTCCACGACCACTTTTAAATCCTCCACGACCAGTTTCATACGCTCCACGACCTCTTTCAAAGCCACCACGACTATTTTGATGTCCACCACTACTATTTTGATGTCCACCACGACTACTTTCAAAGCCACCACGACTATTTTGATGTCCACCACGACTATTATCAAACCCACCACGACTATTTTGATGTCCACCACGACTACTTTCAAAGCCACCACGACCATTTTGATGTCCACCGCGACTATTATCAAAGCCACCACGACTATTTTCATATCCACCACGGTTACTTTCATATCCACCTCTACTATTCTGATATCCTCCACGACTATTCTTGTATCCATCTCGGTCACTTTCATATTCACCTTGGATATTCTTATATCCCCCTTGGTTGTTTTCATTTCTACCACGACCACTTTGATGGAATCCACGGCTGCTGCCTTGGAAGGAAGATCTTGAATCACGAGCAGGTGAATTTTTCATTGTATCAACCCTTGTAGAGGTGTGGCTTGGATCATCATACTGGAAATTATTACCACTGTTGAAATTATTCATCTCATTGTTCGATGCTTTCCTAAACTGCTGACTATCAAACCGAGTTTGGGACCGGTTACCATTTCCCCCATTGTTATGTCCCTGACCAATAGGCCCATACCTATCACTAGATGCAAACTCTTCACGAGAACCTTCCATATTCTGGTCTCCAAAACCTCTGTTTTCAGAGGTAGGCGTTTTGAGAAGCGAGTTGTTTGGTTGCCTGCCACCAGATTTATACTTCAGAGAAGCAAGTTGACTCTCAGAATTTTGTGAATAGCGGTCATAGGGTTCGTGTTCTCTGCCACCTGTTTCATAGCCATATTCATCAGCAGTGTGGTAGCCATGCTGCTCATTATTTCCACCCGTTTGGAACCCTTGAGACTGTTCCGAGAAAGGTAAATTTCTCAAATCTGTGTCAGAACTGTTCATGGAGTGACCAAAGTTACTGACAGTATGTTTCTGATCAGTTCTGAACTGCTGTTGCTTTTTGTACATGGCATCTGTACTCTCAGAGAGATCAAACTCCTCTCCATAATTCTGAAGGTCTTTGGAGAGTTGGTTCAAATCCTCCATATCAAACATGGAGGCTTTGGATGGTTTTGTATTGTTTGGGTGTTGCCATTGCCTCTGCAAAATAATGGATAAGTTTTAAAGTCTAAAAGTGATGTAAGGAAAGTTCTCATAGGATATTTTTCAAAAAAAATTTCTAAAAAAGGAAAATATTTTAATAGAAACACTAAAATTTGCACACTGTTTTTTAGTGCTAGCAACGATAGATACTCGTAAACAAACTATATATTTATTATATGATGACATTTTCTCTTCAAACAAGTAGAACCCCAAGTGTAAAAAGTTCACTACAAATATTTTGCTTCCTATATTAGGAAGTTTCTAGCTATGACTTATAGGCTGGCTGAAATTATGAATTGACTATTTTACTCTTCAAAATTGACTTTCACTAGCTATGATTATGTGACTTACAAAATCTGAAAGTTGTTTGCTGTTGTTTCGATTTTAACATTTCATAAATTAATTTGATTTTAAAACCAATATCATAGCCTTGACTTATGTCTTTACTTGACATAGCCTTGGGAAAGTAATCTTAACAAATGCAATGAATTTAAGTCCTAGTTTTTACCTGATATTGAGAGTTTCTTTGAGATGGACCACTGCTATTCACAATTGCATCCAGTTCTTCAGAGATTGAATTGGAGCCTATGCCCCTACTCAGTAGACCTGATGTCCTGAAATAAATACAGGTAAGATTACAAGATATTTACTAATGCAGAAGCTACCAAATACATCGATCCATTGTCACAAACACTTCATACCAAGAGTGATGAGTAGGGTTGAGACAATATGCACTGCATATTACGCAGTGTATGCACATAAAAATTTAGTGCATATTCGCTGGAAATATGCGTTTCATAAAGTGCATATGCATTTTATAAAACGCATATGCATTTATAAAACGCATATGCAAAATAAATGCATTTATAAAGCGCATATACAAAATATATGCAGAAAATAATTTTAATTAAAAAAAATCAAACGTATTTCAGTTAAGTAGACATTCTAGATTTCCATCTATTTCTCGAAATAGGCTGTTACTAAGAAGCCCATGTATTTTCACCAAATGTTTTTTTATTAATTGCAATAATGATAAAACACTCAGATTTAGAATGAAAGTTAATATCTTTTAATTGTGTATTTTTTATATATTAAAACACTTCTTATAAAGTCTGCTTCCAAGTACATTAACAGGTCATAAATATGAAGTATCTTTTATACAGGTAAAGCTCGTAAAGCGCACGATCTTCAAACGGTCACCCACTAAAAAAGATCAAAATTATCCGTTCTTCTGACCATACAAATCCTACAACGGCCCCTCAAATAATATTATTTATAATTTAACAAATATTTTATTAGTTAACCTAGTATCTAGTCAAACATTGATTATATTCAATGGTATTACAATTTAAAACCAACACTTAACTTATTGTTTTTTCAGTAATTTGATCTTGTCAACCTATTCCTCAACACGTTTTCTTTGATTAGAAAGTTCTATAGAAATTAAAAAGAGGTGTAGCTAACTATTCTATATTATATAGTAATATATATCTCATTTATTTACACCAAAAAAAAAATCAAGTAAAAATCAAGATATTAAATAAGTTATTTTGTTTTTGGTTTAATTAACGAAATATACCATCAATGAAAACTCCCAATTACAATTGGCCATATTTCAAAGAAATTAAAACATATAAAGCTAACCTGAACGCATATCGTTGAGCATATAACGCTAACCTGAACGCATAAAAAGCATTTTTTAAGCATAAAAAAGCATATTTTAAGCATAAAAGAATATATTTTTAAGCATAAAATGCATATATATATATAAAGCATAAAAGCCTATTTATCAAGCTTAAAGCATAAAAGCCAAATTTTCATAAAGAATATGGTCACAACCCATGAATCAAATAGTTTAATTCATGGTCAAAACCCTAGTGATCACTTTTGAGATTGAACTGTCTCACGCCTCAATTTGCTCTATTGTTGCTGGAATTACTGAGAATGTTGAATCTAAGAACGCAAGATATATTTTCATTATTTCTCTTCTCTGTAGAAGTTTTTGAAGTTCTCTCTAATAATTATCTGGAATATTAAGAAGCACAGTTCAACCAAGTTCCCCACCTCGTTATAACCTAATCTATAATATTTAAATTTTTGAAGTAGAATAAATATCTAGCTCTTATTCATTCGCCTGATGTTTATCATTTATTTATGTAGAAGTTTATCATTTGAATATCATTAATCAATTTATTTTAATAAGCACTTTTTATATGTATATAAAATAGAAATTCCATGTGCAAATAGAAAATGCATATGCAAAATAAAAATGCATATGCATTTTCTATTTGCATATGCATTTTAAGATTTGCATATGCTTTTTTTATATGCATATGCATTTTTTCACCAATATGCAAGATATGCAAAGTCACAACCCTAGTGATGAGAATCTCATCTGGAGATTCCTATGGGTGAAATGTTAGCTAAGTATGTTATGTTAGTTTGTGTTTCAGAAATTAATGAAGTTGTGGCATAAATATTTCTATTTCATTAAATATACCAGACTACTAAAAATAGAATAACAATTATAAGACAAATGATGTTCGAAGTCATTGGTGACTGAAATCATTGTCCAGTAGATGTATCATAATTCATAATTATACCATTTCTTATAATTCTTTATCATCTTCTTTCTGTTCAGCATCATGAATGTAAACAAAAAAATTAGCCAATTTTAGAATCTTCTATTTACAATTAAAAAAAAGACTTAGAAACCCCAATACTACAGATAAGAATTTACTTTTTAAATAAGATATAATTCAAGTTAAAGCAAATGCATATTTATAACTGCCTGCTAACCTTTGATGAAAAAAGATAATCTAATTGAACAAATAAGTAGCTATAATCTATATCATATTAATACCACTCAAAGCCCATTAAATATTATTATTACTAAATCTCATGGTTAAAAATTGTAATTTGCTGAACTCATACTTACAAAATTAGATTCACCTTTTGCAGCTATAATAAAATAAATTAATTACATTCACAATGAATCAATAACTAGAACAATCTTTTCAAAGAAGAAAACTAGTGAATGATTATTGAACTAGATATTTAGCTACATTTGTGAATTGTGAATACATGTCATATACTTCCATTTTCATTCAAAACTAAAAAGAACTTCAACCAAATTCATGAGCAACCACCAACAATCATTGCGTTTAGAATGAAGCTTGGAAATGAAATCACTTACCTATACATAATGATGAACTAATTAGCTATATGGACATCAAATGAATTTTGCTCCTGAAACTTTTCACTAGATAGATACTGAATTTGTATGAGAATTGTAGGATATCTGGAATAAGACCGTTATGAAGAATTAAATTATATTAGAACTTAGATCATAGTTAGCTACTAAATTAAGGTGTTCCATATCCAGAAACCTCCTATAAAATTCAATTAGAAAAATTCCTATACGATTATTGTTCCAATATATTGGTGGCAACTGGTAAGCAAAGACTGGCCACTGCCAGCCTGCAAAATGTGTCAAATCTGTCTCCAATATTTTATTTTGAGGACAATTTGTTAAAGATATGACTAGATTTCTTCAAAATGTCTCCAATAATTATATGTAAACATAGAAATTAGTCTACAAGATCTTGCAAAGATATATTTTAACTCAAAATGCAAAGATATATTTTCCATTAAAAAGCATCTCCAAAGAACTTTGTTGACTTGGTCGCGTATTGCAGACTAGCGGGTCAGTTTGCACTATGCATGTTACTCCTTATACAGGCGCAACAGTTTGGCCACAAACCTAAAGGGACTCAAGAGTCTCAGTAGTGTACTAGTTCCTACCTAATGTCAATTGGGACTGTAGGATAAACTGCAAAGCAGGTAAATTGCATATAAGCACACACTGAACACTAATTAACTGCAGGCCTGTAGTCTAATAGGCAAGTAAAATAATATGGCTCATGAATTCTCCATTTGTCTCTCCAGCTATCTCCAAAAGAAGATAATTTCTCTCCAAAATAACAAAGTTATCATAAAAATTAATGTAAATACAGTATAAGCCACAAAAATGTTTCCGCTTTTTCAAATGATTATAAATCGTTAACCAATGAATAAAAAAAACTGTTTCTTGGTCTCTTTTCCACTACCTCTTATTGTACTATTAACTGGTAAAAATAATTTTGAACTGATGGAGATAGTTTAAGAACAGGTAAGCAAAGAGTGAGGGTGACTATTTTTGTCATTGCGTGAAAGTTATTCTTAGAGCTAACTCTGTGATTTTACTTACTAAAAGGCAGTGAATAAAAGAAAAAAAAAATACAATGGTAGACATTTTGATACAGGGTGTTATATCTTGAAATAGAACAACTTTAGTGACATTTTAATCTCATTGAAGTTTTTACTCTGAATATTCGTTTTTCGCTTGTTCATTGCATGGTTAAGATCCGCTTCACACTTGGATTTTTAACACCGCGGAAAAAAGCTCTTCTTAAAATGTGTTTATACTTGAATTTTTTTATCTATGATGGAAAAATCACATTAAATTTTTCCTTCAACGATGAAAAAACACATGTGTGAACACATTTTAGGAAGAGCTTTTTTCAGCGCTGTTAAAAATGCAAGTGTGAAGCGAGCCTTAACCATGCAATGAACTAGTGAAGAACGAATATTCATAGTGAAAACTTCGATGAGATCAAAATGTCACAGAAGTTGTTAAATTTCCAAATAGTTTCAAATGTATACCATTATAATTTTTTCATTTTATTCAATGCCTTTTAGTAAGTAAAATCACAGAGTTAGCTCTAAGAATAACCTATGCGCAATGACAATAATAGTCACCCTCACTCTTTGCTTACCTGTTCTTTAACTAAGTCCATCAGTTCAAAATTGTTTTTACCAGTTGATAGTATGATAAGAGGTGGGAGAAAAAGAGACCAAGAAACAGTTTTTTCATCCATTGGTTAACGATTTATAAGTATTAGAAAAGAGGAAACATTTTTGTGGCCCATACTATATAGGGATAAATTCAGAATAGAGTGTTTGTAGCAAAATTAATGTAAACATAGAAATTAATTCAAAACTGTTAGTAGAGAATATCCCAAATATCTCCCATTTTCTGAAGACTGGAACATTATCAATACAATTAGAGCACTTTGAAGCCGATAGAAGCAGCTTAATTGCTGTAGACAAGCAGATCAGGGCAGTGGCACAGCAGATCAGGGCAGTGGCACAGCAGATCAGGGCAGTGGCACAGCATATCAGGGCAGTGGCACAGCAGATCAGGGCAGTGGCACAGCAGATCAGGGCAGTGGCACAGCAGATCAGGGCAGTGGCACAGCAGATCAGGGCAGTGGCACAGCAGATCAGGGCAGTGGCACAGCAGATCAGGGCAGTGGCACAGCAGATCAGGGCAGTGGCACAGCAGATCAGGGCAGTGGCACAGCAGATCAGGGCAGTGGCCAAGCAGATCAGCCAGTTTGCAAGATATGAGAAATTCTTAACATTTTTGTTAAAAATAAACTTAATTTATTAGAATATTTAACAGAAAACACAGGCAGTCTGAAAAGATATATATTTTTTCATAAAGGTACTCTGAGTTTTGACCATTTGAATTTAAATGGGCTGAAGTCACCAAAATTAACCTTAAAATTTTCTATAGCCCATCAGTCGTTCAGTACCTGGCTTAGGATGGCTATGATAACAAATAACCCAAGTAAATTAGTATGGCTCATAAACTATCCATTTGTCTCCCCAAAAATAATCAAATTTCCCTCCAAAATGATAAAAATTATCATAAATTCTCTCCAAAATAACATTGTAGCTTAGGAGAAAATTAGATATTTCTCGCCATTTGCAATTGTCAATTGAAGGGCTCTAAATAACTGTCACAAACTCGCCATTGAATTGGCGAGTTTGGACATGCTTTATTACCTGGCAAATAACAATCAACAATTGAACTATATTTGAAACAAATAATAATTATTGACAACAAAGATTCTCTTCAGAAATTGGGAGCAAGTAAAGTTGACGGATCAGAGTCCGTTAACATTACTAGGTTGATTTATTAAATATTTGACCAATAATTGGAATAAGAATAACTTAGAATACAATTTTGGGGTCTTTCCCAGAATAGCAGCGCAAAATATTTATTAATATATTTACTTTAAATGTGTATCATAGATACCAAGTTAATATAATAAAATGAAAATTGGATCATTATTTTATTATTTTAGTAGGGGTTTAACGTCTGCTTCGGAACCAAAGGCCATATCGCTGACGTCAAAAGGAAATTAAATACAAGGGACTGGAAGAAGCAGTCAGAGAGGAAAGTGGCTCCATGAACAAAGTCGCTTACCACCGTCAGTGACAATGCTCATGGATGCAGTAAAGCTACTCCGTGAATGCAGTCACTTACCAAGGAATGTGACGAAATGGGACACAAGCACCAGTGGCTGCACTCACGGAGGGAAGAGGAAAATGAAGAGGTGATAGTAAATGAAGCCTACGAGCCTACCTAACACAAAATCTAAGACCTCGTAGTTGAAGAGCATAACCCTAGCGATATCCTCTAAAACTGAAAGTAGCGTTAAAAAAATTATAAACATGGTAAAAATGAAAAAAGACAATCTATAATACAAATTACAACAGTTCGGGGCCCAAGGGACGCCATCCCCTTCTCTTCCATTCACCACAGACAGCTTCAGGATAGAGCCCCTGGGGGCAATTGGATCATTAAGATCTTTTAATGATAACCAATATAATGTCATAATGATAAACAATATGATAATGATAAACAATATGATAATGATAACCAATATGATAATGATAACCAATATGATAATTAAAACCAATATGATAATGATATCCAATATGATAAATTGATAATGTTACCAGTGAGTCTTACCACTTACCAATATGATTATGATAACCAAAATGATAATGATAACCGATACGTATTACAGATAGAATCATACAGCTGCCAGTCTGAAAAGTAAAGCAGGATTTGTGGATTAATCTTGCACCTAAGTCCTATTTAATTCCTATGTTCCCATGTTATTTGCTGTACCCAAAGCCCAAATTCTGTAAAAAATCCTGGGTCTGTGCCTCTGGCTCTGTGGAGACATTCTTTTCAGACTGGGATACAGGTAATTCCTATTATATATTGTGCCTCTAATAAATTAATAAATAATGATATTAAATATGAATATAATAATAGATACTTTGCGCCACTATTCTGGGAAAGACCCAGAAAGTGCAGAAAATCTGTCTCAAAGATTTTACTTTGAGGACAATTTGTCTCCAAATATTCTGAAATCTGTCTCCAAAATGACCAGAATTCTGCTAAATGTCTCGAATAAATAATGCTAACATAGGAATTAATTAGGAAAGTGTCTCCAAGATCTTACAAAGATATATTTTCCCTCAAAAAATGTCTCCAGAATCCATATATCTTTGCCGACATGGACGCACTTTGCAGGCAGCAGACTGACTGGCCTGTCTGCAAAAGCCTAGTTCAAGAGTATGTACCAAGTCGCCGATTAATTATTGACTTAAAATTTAAAATTAAAATTGGTGACTTATAATCATAAACGGCGGAACCGCACATCTTTGTTGAAATGTAAACAAAGCAGCCATTTTGTTTTGATATGGCGCGCTCTACCATGTATAATTCAAATTATATATCAGTTTTCTGTGTTCTTTTGTTATGAATGATGTGGTCACTACTTGTCATTTTAATTTGATGCTCTCTGACTAATTATTGGAAAAATAAAAATAAATAACTATGAAAGAAAGTATGCCTCTCTCAGGCTCTCTGTGATTGGCTGGCATCAGTTGTACGCCTCTCTCTGATTGGCTGATACGCTCTCAATTAATTTAGGTAGTTATAATAATATAGGTATATTGACGACTGTCGACTTTCAAAATTGGAATTAAATTATGACGAATGGCAACTGCATTACTAATTTTAGTAGACTTTTTATAGAAGAAAAAGATATATTGACAACTCAATGAACATTCTCTGAAACTAGGTGCAAAAGAATGAAAAGATGCATGAAGTTGTGAAATTTATCCAGCGACTACCCAAAAATTAAATATCTGGAGACTTATTGTGCATGCTTTGCAGAGTGGCAAGACTGGGATTTAATCATTTAAGCGGAAGTTTTTTTTCCATTTTATAATAACTTCTTCACAAGTGACAATTTCAGAATCAAGAATGGATCCTGTTTTTTATCAATTCTTTCAATTAATAAAATATGCAAAATTAATGTTTGATCTGTAATCATTAATATTATGATATCATTTACCTATAAGGTTGTATACCGATTTATAAAATACTAAACTTCTAAAGAAACTATTTTTAAAAACTAAAATAAACTTTTCTGGTCCGTTAACTTTACTAGCTTAATTTCTGGTCCATTAACTTTACTTGGTCCGTTATCTTGCTCTCATTCAGTCTTGTCATTACTCATTACAGTTTTGGTCATTAGTCATTACTGTGCAGTGTGCCTGTGGGCCCAGTCTGACTGAGTGTTGGCTGTGGTTGAGGACCTCAACCAGGGTGGAAAAATAGCTCACTTCTTATTAACTAGTAAGTTAGTAACTCTGTCAGAGATCCATTCTAAAGACAACTCTGCAGAAACTACAGATTATTTCATTTAACTATGTAAAAATTAGTCCAATATATTTCATAATATTTGAAAAAATTAAACTTTGCATGCTATAGCTATACATACTTTACTAATAGTAAACAAGGTTAATCAATAATAAACTCTGCGGTCGAGTATTCTTGAGTAACTCTGTTATAATTTGAGCTTTCCAATCTGGGTTGAGCCGTTGAGGTTCATTTCAGAGAAAACTTAAAAGGATGGCACTGACCTACTACAGTCTAGTCTACAGATAATTGTTTGCTTGAAAAAACTCCTGATATTGAATTTAAAGAGGTCACTGGAACCCACTCTGAAAAATAGCTTAGGCTAACAGATGAATTTTAGAGGCTAAATGCTGCGGATTACACAGTTCCCATTAATATATTCGGAAAAAGCTCTTTTCATTTGTTTTCGAATCCTTCTTCTTTTCGGTTTTGGTGACTTTGAACTACCTGAAGCTGTTGAATAACCAGAATAGTTATTCCGTTCTGCCAGGAACATTGAACCCTCTAAGTAAATTGTTTTCGAATTCAAAGCAGCTTAAAAATAAAATAAGAATTTTTCAACACTAAAACCTGGAAATTTATTTCTTTCACAACGAGTTTCAAAAGTTGTCAATAATTGCATACTATATATGAAACGTATACTTACCTATATGTGTAATGAATAAAAAACTAATATAGTAGAAAAATATTGAGATTAAGATTAAAAGCATCAATACAACATTTGAACGCATATACTAATTAATTAATTTAGTAGGGGTTTAAAGTCTGCTTCGGAACCAAAGGCCATATCGCTGACGTCAAAAGGAAATTAAATACAAGGGACTAGAAGAAGCAGTCAGAAAGGAAAGTGGCTCCATGAACAAAGTTACTTACCATAGTCGGTGACAAAGCTCATAGATGCAGAAAAGCTACTCCATGAATGCAGTCACTTACCAAGGAATGTGACAAAACGGGACACAAACACCGGTAGCTGCACTCAATGATGGAAGAGGAAAATGAAGAGGTGATAGTAAATGAAGCCTATGAGCCTACCTAACACAAAATCTAAGACCTCGTAGTTGAAGAGCATAACCCTAGCGCTATCCTCTAAAACTGCAAGTAACGTTAGAAAAATGAAAAACATGTAAAAAGACAATCCATAATCCAAATTACAACAGTTCGCAGAGATGGGCGAAAAGTACATCGAAAGTACTTAAGTACAAGTACAAGTACTCGTAAATCGATGTACTTGAAGTAGTTGCCCAAGTACTCAAATAAAAAACTACTTTCAAAGTACAAG